>JAVTVY010008541.1:0-43340 GCA_036873755.1 Hanleya hanleyi
GACCATTAGGGGCTCCCCTAGCTCAAAAAAGGCTATTTTCATGCCCTTGGGCCACCGCGCATGCGCAGAAGGCCGATATGTCAACCCCACACCCAGTCCATCAGATGCCCCTTCACGAATGCTTCACTTTGATACCTTACTCGACCCCATTGGTCCATTAGGGGCTCCCCTAGCTCCAACACGTCTATTTCCATACCCTTGGGCCACCGCGCATACGCAGAATGACCCTAATTCAACCCCACACCCAGTCCATTAGATGCCCCTTCATGGATGCTTCACTTTGATACCTCACTCGACCCCATCGGTCCACTAGGGGCTTCCCTAGCACCAAAACGTCTATTTTCATACCCTTGGGCCACCGCGCATGCGCAGAATGCCGATATTTCAACCCCACACCCAGCCCATCAGATGCCCCTTCACGAATGCTTCACATCGATACCTCACTCGACCCCATTGGTCCATTAGGGGCTTCTCTAGCTCCAAAACGTCTATTTCCATACCCTTGGGCCTCCGCGCATGCGCAGAATGCCGATAGTTCAACCCCGCGCCCAGCCCATCAGATGACCCTTCATGAATGCTTCACTTTGATACCTCACTCGACCCCATCGGTCAACTAGGGGCTCCGATAGCTCCAAAAAGGCTATTTTCATACCCTTCGGCCGCCGCGCATGCGCAGAAGGCCGATATGTCAACCCCACACCCAACCCATTAGATGCCCCTTCACCTAAGCTTCACTTTGATACCTCACTCGACCCCATCGGACCATTTTATCCAGGGACTACTTTTTCTCCGCGGAAGCTTTTTCCCGAGACCGAATCACCGCCAAAACCGCGGCCAAACCGCATCACCGCGCATGAATACATTTTTTTTTTTTTTTTTTTGCCGGAACTTTTTTTTTTTTTTTTTGTCAATGCACACCTCCCCAATACCTCCCCAATGCCCGAGTTGTCTCTCTTGCATCCATAGTGTAGAGATGGCGCCACACCCTCAATTGTGACGTCATTTTTACATCCGGGGGAAAATCTACTCTACTTGCTTGCTATACACTACTATCCTCCTTTTTTTTCACATACCTCTGCCCAGTTTTCGGGTCCCGCTTGATGATGAATGTGTTTTTTGTCATCTTTTCCATATTCTCCACTCCCCTTCTAAAGAAGAACAGACGTACATCGAACTGAACTTTATTTGCAAGCACAGTTGGGGTTTTTGGGGACATGAGAACAGACTTGTAGAGTTTACAACGATCGGACTCGTTTATGGGCTCATAATGATCGGTGTTGCCTTTTCCAGATGCCTTCAACTCTGCAAGTAAGATTATGAATGACGGACTAGACGCTTGTAATTGAAGCACTCGTTGGCTTCATTAAACTCCGAATTTCTAATCAAATCAAAAGTTTTCAAATACGGTGGGGCCTTCAGGTAACGATTCAGAGAATGTCGAAAGTTTTCGAGAGTGGATGTTTTGTACAATTCTCCGTCTTGTTTTCGGGCATCCAAATAAAAATGACTGAGTACCTCTGCTAACCTCTCGGCCGAGAATCCTTCGAATTCTTCACTCTGTCCCTTCTCTTTCAGGTAATACTTCAAAGTTCTGGCGGACGCTTTGTTCGATTTTTTTGTGTTGCTGGGAATAATATTAGCCCGCTTTTCAACAACTTCATCGTCCGTGTGAGACGCGAAACGTTTGCCTGATTCAGCCATTTTGTTTAGCAGACGATGGAATCTAGTGAACACCTGTTCGTTGCCCTTGGCGACGGGGGTATACGATATATATTCGACCAGCAAGTTGACAATACAGCATCACACATGAGGTCTGTCAGCCAATCAAAAGTCTACATGCTTCTCTGAGATATGATAAATCGTGATATCACACCCCGCATCATGCACTATCTGTAAAATGTCTCGCTGTGCATATGGAGTTGATTGAATTTATCATCTACGTTAAATTTGACAACACTTTATCATATCTCAGAGAAAAAATGTAGACTTTTGATTGGCTGACAGACCTCATGTGTGATGCTGTATTGTCAACTTGCTGGTCGAATATATATCGTATACCCGCGTCGCCAACGGCAACGAACAGGTGTTCACTAGATTCCATCGTCTGCTAAACAAAATGGCTGAATCAGGCAAACGTTTCGCGTCTCACACGGACGATGAAGTTGTTGAAAAGCGGGCTAATATTATTCCCAGCAACACAAAAAAATCGAACAAAGCGTCCGCCAGAACTTTGAAGTATTACCTGAAAGAGAAGGGACAGAGTGAAGAATTCGAAGGATTCTCGGCCGAGAGGTTAGCAGAGGTACTCAGTCATTTTTATTTGGATGCCCGAAAACGTATTTGAAAACTTTTGATTTGATTAGAAATTCGGAGTTTAATGAAGCCAACGAGTGCTTCAAAACCGCACTTGCAGAGTTGAAGGCATCTGGAAAAGGCAACACCGATCATTATGAGCCCATAAACGAGTCCGATCGTTGTAAACTCTACAAGTCTGTTCTCATGTCCCCAAAAACCCCAACTGGGCTTGCAAATAAAGTTCAGTTCGATGTACGTCTGTTCTTCTTTAGATGGGGAGTGGAGAATATGGAAAAGATGACAAAAAACACATTCATCATCAAGCGGGACCCGAAAACTGGGCAGAGGCATGTGAAAAAAAAGGAGGATGAACTCACAAAAAATCGCCGGGCCCAGCAAAAAGAGGGTGTTACCGGATTCATGCCTGAAGAAGAAGGTTCCCCGTTCTGTCCTGTTGCTTCATTCGAAAGTTATATCTCCAAACTTCGAATCATCCGAAATGTGATCGCTTGTGGCAGTACCCGGTTGATAGTTTCCTCGACGACGATAAAGTTTGGTATTATAACAAACCTATTGGGAAACACCGCTTGGCAGCCTTCATGACCAACCTGGGCACTCGTCTGAAACTTTCTGAACCATACACTAACCACAGTATACGAGCAACCGGCATCACCATCCTTGGTAGAAACAACTATTCAGCATCTCAAATAATGGCTGTCACAGGTCACAGATCTGTCTCGTCGCTGTCGGTTTACCAGCGAGTAAGTGATGGCGAGAAACTGCAAATGGGCCACACGGTTGCGTCAGTAGCCTTTCCTGACACGATGGGTTCAACCCGAAAGACGAATACCGGTACGCATACACTTCCAGTAAATGTTCTTGTCAAACCCCATCCTGCAGAAACTGTGACATCATCTTCTCAGTACCCTGCACCCACGTCAAATGATGCCACGTCGGCCGTGTTACACACCCAGGATGTACGAGCAGAAGGCCATGCCGACGACTTTGATTTTGATCTTAATCAGCTGTTTTGTGAATTCGACAGCACCGCTGTCCCGCCCACATCGTGTGACATTCCCACAGCTATCCTGGTCGCCGCAAATCCCTCAGCGCCAATGTTCAATAACTGCACAATAAATGCAATCAACATCGTGCGAAAATGAAGCAAATACCTATACTTCTGCCAAATTGTGCAGGACAGTTTGATTTTTTCGATTTTTCTCTCGAACTGTAAATTTAAGTCAGTTCATGTTGGTCCTTCTCCTGTGTGATGTTATGGAAACATGACACAAGTGACACTGTCGAGTGACACGGTGTTGAATTATAGACAGAATGGAAATGTAACAGTTCACACGTGTATTTGAAACTTACATATCCACGCAACAGATGTGAATCCGGAACGGGTCTTTCAATGTATTTATTAACAAAAGGTATATAATCTAGATATTATACTCGTCGATGGCTATTAAATATTAAATATGAAATTGAGATTAAGCTTAATGTTCCAGTATTTTATACGTTTCTGATTTTCAAAATAGAACATAAGAGATGAAGCTGAATTTGAAGTTAGATTGTTCATTCTTTATCACCGAAGCCCACCGGTATTTCACACGGAAACCGGGTTCATTGTTCACGGATTACAGTATATGTTATCGTTATCTTTGCTCCTCCCTTAGTACGTTTTAAAGATGAGGATTGTAAAAATGATACATTTGTCTTTGTGTTAATTTTTTCCGGTGCATTCTGTGGATCGTTCTGAAACCAGTGCAAGTCCGATCGAAGTCCGTTCCATTATGTCGGCCTTGAAGTCCAAAGTGATTCTTAATGCTCTGAGATATGATAAATTCGTTATACATCGCCCTTCCGGGGTAATACGGGATTCGAATTGGTTTCTCTCGCCATATTTTTCCTCGGCTGCGCCTCGGAAAAATATGGCGAGAGAAACCAAATCTCATCCCGTATTACCCCGGAAGGGCGACGTATAACTAATAATATACCAACAAAATAATAGTGTTCCAGAGTGTATTGCGTATCACAGTGCGCCTTTTAAGCATCTGTTTCTGTACGGTTGTGTACACAACTAGTCCCCTGTATGCAGAAATTAGGATATTTATCCACCCACAGACGACTAAAAAGTGTTCGTGATCCACCCGGATTTGCCATACCGACAATCCGATTGGGACGTAGTTCAACTTATACTTCTATAAGAATGAAATGGGTTTACTCTAACGTCTACTCTCCGACAAGAGAGATAATTACAGTATCGACATTCTAATTAAATACCCCTTCCTGGACACTAATATCCCGGAAGGGCCTGCATATGGAGACGAGTATACATATCTTGCTTAGTAGCATTTTCTGAATCCATGCATATCATAAAACGTCTCAGAAATAGTAGTGTGCATATTTGCATCTAAAACAGCATACATGTAGATAACGATCACTAAGACGAATGAATGCTCCCAATTGTTTTTATATATCTTTCCTCGCATTGGTCCAGGGACCCTTCTTTAATGTTTTAATTCACCCCACATACAAACAGCCACAACATAAACCAGTTGAAAGATTATCTTATATACTTTTCGATAAGCCCTGTTGTAGCCCTGAAAAGTGAAGCAGTGTGCTAGAAAGATCCAGTTGAAGAGTTCATCATATCTATGGGATACAATATTCTTGACCGTCCGTATACTGGGTTCCAGAGAAAATTTAGAGGCCAGCTGGGAATAACTTTATATTTTAGCGTTGAAAATATTAATGTGACGTCATCAGGAACCATTCACCAAGGATACCATAAGTATGTTGGGCTTCTTTTACGGACACACCACTTAAAATTTGTGATCAAGCTATTGTTCTGACGTCTGGTTTTCAGTCAGGACATAGTGCTGCGTGTATGCTGATAAGGAATACACTGTATGGCATGTTTCCAAAAATACGAGTAGACCCAGGTCGTTAAACAATTATGAGTTTCAGTATGAGTTTCCACGCGAAAATAAAAAGAAAATAAGTTCAATGGAGTGTCCACCAGGATATGTTGTATAATTGTCATTTGCAATTGATCGGCAATACTCTCGTCCAGAGTGATATTTAACACATGGGAGAGGGGGTGGGGGTGTTATAAAGAAGAGATAATGATCATTCTCAATTTTACAATGGTATGTGTATTTTTAAATATCATTATTTACTCTTTTGAATTACAGTCAATGAAGTTTGCCATCTTTTCGGTCAGATTTTCTGATTTTTTTATTTATCCAATTTTCTGCAAAAACAGCATGATAAATTAGTAAATATTAATTTGATAGTTTTTTGCCCACTCTTCATCGCAGAAAAGCAGAAAGTTTGAAGAAATATGACAAAAACATCACTTTTCTGGGACCCCACATGGCCGCCATCTTGAATTTACCCATGATCCTCAAATAGGCTCAAAATGACCCCAATATGATAAACTATAAAGTCACGGAGTTTCAGCTCTCTAGTTTTTGTCGTTCCGGAGATAGCGCAGAAAGTTTGGTAGGGGGGCCATTTTGGCCCCCCCCCCCCCTGGCCAGGTAGGGTTAAACACCAAACATAACAACGGTCTCGGAATTAACTTTCTATCATTTGTACAGGGGTGAAATAACGTTAGGGTATTAAAGTTTTCCCGACTGAGAAGCGAATAATATGATGCCAAAGGAGATGGTACGATGAGGCGGGATAATTGTGTTTTAATGTAACGGCCAGAGAAAATATATGTACACAATATGCGCAAGTTCCAGCTCGATTGTGTTGTGATTATAGTTTCTACATGAAATTGAAATCCACAGCATGTGTTATTTCGGGAAAAGAGGGTATAAATCGAGTCATTCAAACACACAGTTAGACACGAAGGACCCCTTGGACCAATACGCCATTTAACTTTGTGATGTGACGTGAAGGACCTCTTGGACCAAAATTAACGCCATTTATCTTTGTGATGTGCGGTGGCATTATATCTCCACTGCTGGAAAATATTTTTGGTCCAAGGGGTCCTTTGTGTGCAAATGTGTGTTTGAATGACTCGAGTTAATTCTATCGTATGTCCCAGTATATGTAAATTCTATATCATTATTTCTCCATTGAGTTTAGACCCCGGTAGACGCCGGTTGATGATGAACGCCTCTGGCGTGGGAGTAGGCTACAGTCAGTGATGGTTCCACTTGGAAGCGCCCACCATCGAACAGGTTTGACATTAATGGAATAACACCATTCGCTTTCAACAACTCAAAATGTCTGGCGCAACAAACATTATTTATTGGGAGTTTAACGAAAACTCCCTGCACCACTTAAAAATATAAATAACTGTAAAAATGTTGATTTTGCTAAGGGTAGAGAGTGGAGGCTCGTAAGGCGATACGCTCACAAAATCAGCTCCTGTCTCTAAGCCGTGCTCTGTTGGGAATCAAGGCGAGTAGCGACGTACACTCTTGTGGATTTGATGAGTGCATTAGGCCGAGAGCTACAGCGAGCTATTCCATAATCTGTCAGATCTCAATTCATGTCTGTATAATTGTCATTGTACGAGCTATTAATTGAGAATCCGACTTTGACCCGCTCATCGTTAGGTCTATAAGGCATGTGCCTAATTCCGGCTCGTCTGCTGTTCATTCCCCGCCGTTCGGCCTTCTCCAGACATTTGTTAACATCGGAAAAAGGAACTGTCTCGTAATACGGACAACTTATTAAAATATATATATTTATTCGGGGGGAATACTTTGTCGTGATAAGACAAAATAGTTTTTTCAACAAATTTTGCGAAAATGAAATAATTGGAATATATCTGTAAACTTGGTGACCGAATATCATCCCTCTATTATCAAATAGAGGAACCATTCTCATCCCATGTATCTATCGTACAAAGTCAGACGCCGTCTATCGCTATTGCTCATAGCTCCGTTCGAATGCGTCCCAGAAACCCATTCCGCTAGGGGTAAGTCGTTCGGATGGCTATGAAACGCCCTTGTGCCAGGATAGTTTGGTGTTATCATATATCCAACCTACCTGATCGCCATCGTATTTGGAACGGGACAGATTATACTCAGTAGGCCAATCCCGAGATGGAACTCTCCAACCGCAAAAGGCGCAAAACGACGTCATTGCCCATGTTACGCTGAGGTTAGGCTACGAACCGTTTCTTAACAAGGGCAATGCGGAATGGAATTTTACATGCGATGGCTTCTGTTTGCAAATGCCCATTCAACTTTGAGACAATGACATTATCAAAGTTGTTTGGAGCCACAATGATACTTATTTTTGATTTTTGCGGTATAACCGGTGCCCAACCTTGGCCCAAGATCACGTGGGCAATGGCGTCGTTTCGCGCCTTTCATGGCTAGAAATTTCTATATCGGGACAGTTCTAGTGTAACTCGGTGGCTCACGACCCTTATAACGAGATTTGAAAGGAGGGATACATTTTTTTAGACTTCATACAAGTAAATAAAGCTCTGAGTAATATTATATCTAGAGCATGAAGCTCCTATTCAAACATCATTTTTCTAAACCTAGGTCTAATCAACATTAACAACGTCTTTATGAAATATAATGCTGCACTTAAGAGATTGTATTTCGATGTTTGTTGCCAATAGACCAGCACGTAGAAGCTCTTCAAAGCGAGGTTGAGTGACTGAATATGTGACAGTGGATGAAAGCACAACAACGTCCACCAGTTTGAACTCCAGAATATATTTGTTTAAACCAGCTCAGATTGAGTGAGTGAGTAGTAGTGTTTAACGTCGTTTTCAGCTTTGTTTCAATCATATCACGACGGTGCCAAATGTGCCAGAACACGAGCGTGCTCACAGTTCCTATTAACCTGGACACTGATCAGCCCAGCCAGTACAGCACCCGGTCACCTATCCAAGTATTGACCGAGCTTAACGTTGCTTAACTTCGGTGATCTGACGAGAACCGGTGTGTCCAACGCTATAAGCCGTACCAGAGCTTAGATTGAACTTCCACTAGTCTTCTTAAATATTCATTGAAAATCCATTAAAAACCCATTACAATTCATGTATGTTTATACATTACATTTCACCACAATTCATCAGATTTAAATAACCTTTTTTTGAAAATTAATGATACCATTAAAGGTCAACCCAAACGGAATTTTTTTTGGTTTAAAAATCCTTAAAAATCATAGTTCATACTTCACTTTGTATGAAAAAAATATTGAAAAAATTCTAATCTGATCAGAAACACACGTAATATGGGAGCAAAGTGGGCTTTTCCACACTTTCACAGCTGGGTTGATGACGTCACGCAGGGAAGTTGCCTGAGAAAAAACAGCGGATAACATGGAAAGCGAGTGCAGTCAGAGCTCCGGTTCAGATGTCGATTCGAGCGATATCAGCTGCTTAGATGGAAATATTTTTCGCCAAGAAGATGAAATAGACATAGAGGAGGATGATGACGGGCAAATTAACAGTTGTTTGCAGACCAACGGCGGAATTCAGCCCTATCAATTTGAGCCGTACGGCTCCGATTCTGACAGTGACAACCACTCTGACAACGTGGAACTCGACGACGACAGGATTCGGAGAGGTCGTTTGTTGAATACAGATTGGTATGCAACTTGACTGGAAATCTTACTATCGTCATCTATAAGACCAAGTGTCCATATATTTCAAACTGTATTGAATGTGGAACGATTCTGTGATGTAACGAACGAGCACATCTGTGTTGTTATTGTTGTTACTGACCGAGGCAGCCTTTTCGAAGGGATAAACTCCGGGATTCGGCAGTATGGACAGTAAACTGTTGATAACTCTACTGATATACGTCCGACTTGAATTTTGTTTGTTTTCCCATAATCCCCATGAAATACCAATTTCAGAATTATATAGTTTGATAAAAAAACTTTGGACATTCATGGCGAAAAGTAAGCCGTGGTGAGTGGATCGGCATTCACATTTGCTCAATTTTCGACAAATTACCTCAATTAAATTGAAATCGAATGATATTCCCACAATCTCAAATGTCAAGGGATTATGAAAGTATAATTATCACTTCTGTATCTACAGCCATTCACTCCAATTGGTGTTTTTTATTTATTTACTTATCAAACGTATATATATTTATGAAAGATCATTTTATTATTATTATTAAATAGTATATAATTTAGATAATTTATTTGCGTGAAGTTTGTGCCAACATTTGGCTAAAAACGCATACATAGAATGAATAAAATTGAACATACAAATACAGACATTAAGACACATTGGAACAAATGGTTAAACGTGTATATATGAAATAGAGACTCATCCAGTCTAACCTGTAGGTGCTCAAGCAACAAATGCCACGCGAGAGCGAGCAGGGCATGTACAGCCGTCCCCCTGCCCGAGGCCTCGCTTGCAGGCCAGGTTCGTTCAGCCGATGTCCGTGATAGATTCTCCTTGTCCGATTTCTTTGCCGTCACATTCTGATTGTTCTTACGTTTGATAGTTGGAATAGCTGTTCTCTTTAGTTTTGGTTTGTACCCGAATTCAACTGCTACGCTGTAGATGTCCTCGAATGATGTCTTTCTGTCAAAATGTGCCGAGCAAATTATACGAGTACTGGCTCGGGCCCTCTTTCCACACTCTCGTGTTGCGTACAAATTTCGTCCAATTTGCAGCGATTTTCTCGTCTTTGGGCCACAAATGAATACTAACACCGTCATCTGTAGTAAAACTGCAACCTCCCACTACACAACGTCGCGGCATATTTAAAAAATGATGCCCCGACACTCCGAAAATCTCCAGAAATCAGCAGCTACATACGACTGTGGTATACGGCTTTAACATAGAGAATACAAGACGGCTTCCCTCCGTGACGTCACAGCTGGAATTGACAGGAGAGCGATTTTCACCTTTCAAACGGCAATATCTCGCCAACCAGACTGCACAAAATTATGAAAAAAATATCATTATTTTCAGAATCGAAAGGACTATTTTTTTATATTTTTGACCTCAGAGCGTTTGGGTTGACTTTTAATATATAACTGTGATATACAATCAATTCAGTTGGCCAATATTCTGTCTGTGCTGAAAACTTGCATTATTGAAGTATTAGGCATCAACTTTTCAGATTAATGCTAGAAAGGCATGATGAAAATGTATTCACTACATGCATATTGTGGTCATGAAAATTATTTGAATGAGTAATGCCCACAATTGATGATTGAATAATTAAATTTTAGCTAATTCAGCCCTATTTATAAGTATATAACTGGTTACAAATTGCCGAAAAACTTCGAGCTGAAATATGGCTAAAATATTGCGACCGCGGTCAAACACTTAAGTAAAGGGAATTGAAATAAACAGAAGGGAAGTTAAAAGTTGGCCTATATGCGGATGATACGAAAATAATACTTTGATGGATCAGACGAATTGTTAAGTGACGCCTTAAATTATCTAGATTTATTTTATAATAAGCCAAGCTTTAAAATAAATATAGAAAAGACAGCGGCTGTCCGGAATGGTAGCGGATGGGGCTCTGACACCAAACTATTTGAAAATACTAAGTTGAAATTGGGTAAATAATGTACTCACGGATGGTATAACTCGTAAATCTAACGTGATTGAAAAGAGTACACAAGATGGACATGGTCTATACAGACGATCAACTCCACCTCTGTTTGAACAAGTCGAGCCACACCAGGGTAAGGGTCAGACCATGGATACAAATGAAGAGAGACGATGTAAAACAAAGTATTTTTGAGATGACGAGAGTGATCATGAACAAAGCGTTCAACCAACCTGCTAATTTGCGAAAGCGTATTAAATAATGTGTGGAAAGAGATGTTTGGTGGTCATATAGAGGAAGAGTATAGCGATCATATTGAAGAGAGGAAACATTGAAGTATTTAACCCAAGTCTATGACAAAGATGAATCGGGTGAAATGGCGAAGACGGACTGCATTCCAACAATGGAGAAACGACTACGTCAAAAGGCTTACAACTATGTAATTCATTGTCATGATATGGTTAATGACTACATTTGTGGGAATGAGAGGCGAAATATCGGGGGACAAAATAATCTTGGTTTGGGAACGAAATCAAGATTGTCTTAATACTTCGATGTTGAGAACCAACAAATATATTTATACAAGTAAGTTCGATCCTGGAACACTGAGCTGGAAGGACAGATGTGACCTTGATTTCGATCATCCATATATATATCTAGAGTTTCAGAGACATGGACTTCTCAACAAGCGGACAAATTGAGGGAATTTTGTTTCAACCGCAAATATGAAAAATGTACAACAATATGTCATAAGCGGGCTTCACCACTGCGAACTAATTATGCCAATGGAGTGCTTTCCATCCACTCGCGTCACTTGTGGATACAGAAAAACCGTGAATGGTGGGGCAAATGACCACTAAACAAAATTACAAAATAGAACGCAATCGGGGTCATGGTATTATTGTGACGGTGACAAATTGGCAAGCAGCCAAAACACTTATACGACAACAGTGAATGGAAAAGGCCTTCGGCCTGTTCCAGACAATAAAACTCCACTGATTGTCATGACCTATCAATCGCCAGATCGGCAAGATTTGTCTCTATTGCATCATTTGAGCCACTTTTCATCGAGCAATCCGCGTACACTTCCGAAAACGCATGGCAAACGGCCTGTTTTTTTGTCTAGCTCCTTTCTTCACCTATATTTACTTTACGACTCCATATAATAACACCTCATTATTCCACACATACAATGTTCAGGACAATAAATCGAATTTTAAACCTTATTGAAGGCCCAGCAGAGATTACACAACTGTAGATTCGGGAAGCAAATGTATAAAATATTTTCAAGGCCGGATTTCAAAACCATTCAACATGCACCATGGTACAGCAAATATGTGTAAATATGAAATGAATAAGGGTCGTTTGCTTTTTATCACTACCGACTGACGTGCATACACACAGACATGGCCAATACTATGAAACACCAACCTGAAAAGTTTGTGGCTGAAAGATACGAAACGAATCATATAAATCGGCTCAGTGGTGGTCCACACGACCGTGTAGATATATCAGTTATCGAGTACAAACTAGCGCATGATGTGTAACCAAATTAGCATCTCCGCTAATATACCCGTTCAAGTTCTCTATATTTAGAAAATTAAAGAAAAATTGCAGTTTGCCATCCATCTATGTGTAATTCTATATATAGCAATGTTGCTTATATCATCTGCTATAAGCTATGCTCATGGGAGCGTGTCAAAATTTTAATCTTATGAGTAAATATGCACCTTGTAGAGTTCAAGTTTGCTTAAACAGAGCTGAACCATATACATGTAACTTTTCTGATGGACCACTTCAAAGTCTTTAAAAGCATAAGCTTATTGTCTATTTGTATTTTACCAGGGGTGTCACGGCCAACCCCGACGTATGCAACATTTTCGTTTAATGAAATAGAATGTCCGTTCCATCGTGAAAGTCTCCATTCTGATGCAATAGAAACACATCGCTATCCCACAAGACTGAGCCAACATACAAACCAGAGACTGAGCCCATTGGTAATTGGTGAATTGTGAGTCCAACTGAGTATCATAGAAACCTGTACGATTGAGTATCCTACACCCGTGTCCAGTGGAGTATCATAAACATCTGCACGGTTGAGTATCCTACATCCGTGTCCAGTTGAGTATCATAACACCTGTCCACACTTGTCCAGTTGAATATCATCCACACCTGTCTAGTTGAGCATCATCCACACCTGTTCAGTTGATTATCATATACACCTGTACAACTGAGTACCATGCACACCTATCCAGTTGAGTATCATACATGCTTGTCCAGTTGAGTATCAAACACACCTGTTCACGCCTGTTAAGTTGAGAATCCTACACACCTGTGCAGTTGAGTATCAAACGCACCTACTCACACCTGTCAAGGTGAGTATCATACACACCTGTGCAGTTGGGTATCAAACACACCTGTTCACACCTGTCCAGTTGAGTATCATACGCACCTGTCCAGTTGAGTGTAAAACACACCTGTTCACACCTGTCCAGTTGAGTATCATATACACCTGTACAGTTGAGTATCAAACGCATCTACTCACGCCTGTCAAGGTGAGTATCATACACACCTGTGAAGTTGGGTATCAAACACACCTGTTCACACCTGTCCAGTTGAGTATCATACACACCTGTACAGTTAAGTATCAAACGCACCTGCTCACACCTGTCAAGTTGAGTATCATACACACCTGCGCAGTTGGGTATCAAACACACCTGTTCACACCTGTCCAGTTGAGTATCATACACACCTGTCCAGCTGAGTATCAAACACACCTGTTCACACCGATCAAGTTGAGTATAATACACACCTGTCCAGCTGAGTATCAAACACACCTGTTCACGCCTGTCAAGTTGAGTATCATACACACCTGCCCAGTTGGGTATCAAACACACCTGTTCACGCCTGCGCAGTTGAGTATCATACATACCAGTCCAGTTGAGTATCAAACACACCTGTTCACACCTGTCAAGTTGCGTATTATACTCACCTGCCCAGTTGACTATCAAACACATATGTCCCATAATGTCTATGTGTCTTTCAATACAAACCTGTCGAATTGAGTATACAATTGTTACCCTTACACTCCTGTCCGTTTGAGTATCCTATACACCAGTCCAGTTGAGTATAACACACACCTGTCCGATTGAGTATCATACAGAACTGTCTAGTTGAGTACATAATTGTTACTCATACACACCGAGCCATTTGAGTAAATAATATTGACAGTTTTTGGGAATAAGTCGGATTTCAGGTAACATCCACAGAACATGCTCAGTAACCAAGGAAAAACTGACAGACCTCCTGTTATACGCGTACACTTTTCAACCAAACAGACAGGTAGACAATATTTAGGAGTTCCCATCTTCCCAGCTGTTCGGCGATATAGTAAACTTGTTAACTGTGTGTCTAAATGACCTCGACTTGACACCGAGTTATTCCAGATAAAAAACTTGAAAAAAAAAGATTGACTGTATGCAATATGTTTTACAATACCACTTCATATATGCCGTTTATATTACCTCAATACTTGTGGAATCCTCATACTTGTATGTTACTGCTAGAGTTGGAAGTCTTGTTTACATAGATTAGTTCCATGAAGTACACGAGTCAAGAGTTGCAAGTAAACTTAACTTACAAGTAATATGTCGGGAAATAACAGAGAGCCACAGACTACTACAGAAATGTCCGAGGAAACGTGATGCCTTTACCTTAGCCAGGCTATAGACTATAACAGTAAAAATACCGTCTGCTTTTACATGTTTTCGCAAGTCGATATACGTCTTTAGTCGAATATTTGTATGTGACTGAAAACAGCTGCAGGCATAATGCGTGCTTCAATAAAAGACGCTCGTATGCCAGGATAATATAAGGTATGTTTATTTGTTGGAACAAAATCTATAATATAACTGACACGGTAATTGGCATGTATGTAGGCCTACTTGAGAAATGCCTACATTTTAGTCAAAATCTGCGGCTGTGGCACTAGTACATTGAAAGAGATGTCCGCGGAGGGAGTGGTCTTAATTTGAGCACGAATTCATGCACGTTTGAAAAGTAAAGGTGTTGTTATAGTTTTGAATTTCAAAATAATTATAATCAGAAACGTCTTGACCCATAGGATTTCTTGATGCAAGATCCGCGTGACCTGTACCTATATTCGTTGTAGAGATGCAGTCAAAATAACGAGAATTGAATCATCCATAATAATTCACTGCCATAGCATAATGTTATAACATTAGAGGTTTACCGTATACTTGTTGCATAGATATGACCAAAATAAGGAAGTTAGACCTATCATGATAATTCATTACATCTAAATAGTGATAGGGCCTAGTTCAAATTTCCATACGTTTACCTGACATATCTGTAACATTCGTTGTGGAGATACAGCCAAAAAATTGTAAACTGGATTTTTCATAATAATTCACGCCAACAGTATAATATTATAAAATTAGTTTCATTCATCTTTATTTGTTTCGGAAATATAGTCATGGCGTTTCCGTGATAGTCCGGTCACTGTACTGCCAACTATATGAAGAAATCCGTTAAGTACTTTTGGAGATATCAGCGCGGACATACATTCGTACCGTCCGACATACATTTTCGTCTAATTTGAGGTGTTTCTCCTGACTGTTTTTCACAGGCCCACCTCCATAGCAACGGACGTGCTAGAGCTGACATGCTCTGTGCGGATTATCTACGGGATACTCTGATGAGCGAGACAGTATATCCTATCATATCAGGAGCCCTTGTCGAGAGCTAACAAAACTCAACAAAGCAATAACTCATTCCACCGAATATCTCAGAGAAATTACAAAGTGCATGAAGGCAGGATTGTCATCAACCTGTAACCATTTCGGTCATCTATACGCAGTAAGACTGACCCTGGGATCGTGTGTATCCATTTCAGACTACTTTCGGCAACTGCTAGAGGGAATTTCCAGAAATCAATACCACGTGACTTCGTCAGCCAATCCGCTAAAGTCTACCGACGTAACCCCAACGTAACCCGCCATTTTCGAGTCATGTGATGATCTACTTGTTCAAAATTACAGATCTACCACACCTCTTGGATGATACGAAAGTTATTCATACATATATATTTTGTAAGCCCA
Source organism: Hanleya hanleyi (assembly GCA_036873755.1). NCBI lineage: Eukaryota > Metazoa > Mollusca > Polyplacophora > Lepidopleurida > Hanleyidae > Hanleya > Hanleya hanleyi. The sequence continues at coordinate 15,932 of JAVTVY010008541.1, forward strand.
GGCAATATCTGTTTTCGCGGTATGTATGAAAACCTGTAATTTATCAGAGTTTTCGAGTCTGTTCTTCGCCGGATGAAGGCCGAACAGAATCCGGTAAAACACCGGATATCGCTCCGCGATAATGGAGACACACGATTCGCAAGCCATCTTATGGATGGCGAAGTGTACGCAAATGGATTGTCATCTGAGATCGAAGATTGAATTGCGCGCATGCGTATTTCAAAAGGTCACAATAATAAGAAGAAGAGAGCACCAACAACAACATTCGTGGGACGAATTTGGAAAGCCTAGTCCTAATCCTTCAAGAGAAACTGTACTAACATATATGGGACTACTTCGACCTTGAAAATAGGTCACCGTCATCGACCTATTAATTGGACAACACTAATTTTCATCATTTAGCTATTTTGGCAGGATGACATCGTGCATACACTGTCAATAAAAGTGTGCAAATCCTGAACACTGAATTGCACACTAGTTTGTAACACCTTTCAAACATGTAAAAGTGTTCAAGTACGAAAACTAGTATGCAAAGAGATTTACTTAAAATATGTCACTGAAGTGTTATCAAGCTCGTCAAATAGATCGTCCTCAATAAACACAACGAAATAGGTTGTCCACGATATCGCCGAGTGCTGAATATTGGAACTCTGAAAAATTGGTGTTCATTCTGAAGTGTGCACTTTTGAACACTTTTACGCATAATAGAACACGTTTACATGTTCATGCAGACGCTAGTGTTCCAAAAGTGTTACAGAATATGTGTTCATTTGTGAACATTGGTGTTCAAACATGATGATCATTTCTGAACACGCGTGTTCATATCTGTTCTCTAGTGTTCGGATATGAACGTTAAGTGTTCAGTTTTTAACACGATATGGTGTCCTGATTTGGACATCAATATGAACGTTAGTGTTCAGTGCCGTCCAACCCCATATTTCGATTGTTGAGATACTTAGCGTTGTGGAATTCTTGGTACCTTTTTCTTTTCATTATTGTTCAAAATGGACCAGTTGATTAATTCCACATCATTATTTCAACTTATTCCAGCAACCGCTAAAATTAGTCAGGGATGAACGCTTTTACGCGTTCAATAAGTGTTACAGATTTTTTCTGACAGTGTAGCACAGATTGCTGCGCATTAGAATCTGTTTGAAGCACTATAACAAATAACCAGTGCTACAAGATTCCCACTCAGTGCTATAAAAACCCCACAGATAGATTGCATACTTTGGTTGACATTTGTTGGTCATAATTTGTTCTATCCGATTCATTAATAGTGTATACCCAGCATCAAGTCATTCGGTTTTGAGATTCTGAAGAAAGACTGCGGTATATTAAGTTACGCCTTGCAACGAAATTCACATAAACACGTTGAACAGGCGATATGCATCAGCATCATGAAAGGCTATTGGGTGTGGTGGTTACCAAACGAACCAAACCAATTCTTTTCAAGTTAGTGTGAGAAGCTCACAACTGTACGCTACATACCTTGACAGGAATCTCTCACCGTGCATACTTCTGCGTTCTGTGGAACAGTTTCATGATTTGATAATCAGAGTAGAATATGAGGGGAGGACAATCTATCCAACAGTATAAAAATTAGAAAATACCGCTAATGAGAAAACCGTGTGGTCAGAGAACGGGTTTTACAAATCTGGAATTTAAATGAAGTCCGGGATTACTAGTAATTCACTTGAAGAATAAAAAACAAATAACTAATCTGCCAAAAACATCTGTCCACGTTCACCTTTATAAGTCAACAAGTGAACCACACTAATGGAGGCCTACATGTATGCCTAGCACTTAGTGGAGTACGACACAGAGCTGAATTTGTCACTGATTTTGAGCCGATTAACTATTAAATCTACAACAGATCCCATCAAATTTGACATGTTTTCATCGACGAACACAAAAAACCCGGAAGAGTTGACCGAGGTTGTGGTGAGACACTGGCGTAGGGTTTACCAGACGTGTATTTTGTTCAACATAGTTCATTGCAAATAACGGCTACACAGATGAAACGATAGCTGATATCGACCTTATTGAATGAGTTCATTTACTCTGCAAATAACATTGATGGCATAAATTATGAGGTTCATAAGTATGCGTACGATAATCTAATAAAGGAACATAGTGGTCTATTTCCACAAAAAAGGCCTACAAATAGCAGCTGACAACCGGTCAAATTCGATACTCCATGTGAAGTAACCTGGTTGGCATCTTGACAAATGACCCCAAGGGTCGAAAATCTGGGTCAAAAGAGGTCAAATCTTGCAAAATTTATATTTGATAGTTCAGATGTCACTCTTCTAATAATCGAGCTGTTAGCTTGACAGTTGAACACAGAGGTCATAAATTGGGTCAAATCAGGTGGAAATCTAGCAAAACTGAAAAATACTCAAGTGTTTTAGTCATACATCAGATTTTAAAAGCTGACCAATGAAATTATTTGATAGTCCAGGCGTCAGTCGTAAAACATGACGTAGTTGTCATCTTGACAAATGCACCCATGGGTCAAAAATTGAGTCAGAAGCGGTCATGATGTCAAATCTAGCAAAATTGAGTAATTCCCGTTTTTTTGTTGGTCTAATTTCACACGACAGTGTGACTTACGTCACAGGACCTACGTAGTAGGGTTTGATATGATTTAATATGTACTCTAGAGATGACTTGGGGGCCCTCTACGGGAGATGGTCGAGAGATAACTTGGGGGCCCTCTATCTAGAAATAACCTGAAATTCTCTCAAAATTTTGAGGTTTATAGGTCACGTAAGTAGGTCAGCTCAGAACTTGCTATTAACAGTCTCCTAATGCACGTTAAAAAAAATCAAGGTTCTAAAGCTAAAGCTAAAGGATTCGGATGGACTCACTGACTGACTACCGGACAATTTGCAAATGGAAGCCTACTTCGTAGGAAAATTATGGACAGGGCAAACTTATTTACTGAAGATTAATCGAGTGATACTTTAACAGTTGGGTCGAAATGAGGGTCAAGTCAGATTAAGATGTGATTTTCACTTCTTGGCGGATTCTAGATCTGCACCCAATAATTATGGCACATTCTGGACAAAGCGGTGTATATTCACCGGCATTGATCTTGTTAGTATGATAAGACAACTGACTTATTTGAATTTAAAGATGGTCAACATATGTTAATGTTAGTCTAAATATGGCGGAATGTGGGATTGTTAGTAGTATACATTACGGATTTGGGGTACCATTGGAAGAGGAGGTTGGGGGGGTGGACAAGTGGCGGCTGACGAGGATACACGGATTTCATCGCGTTGCTCAACCGGGTTTCGCCACTACGTCTTTCAAGGCCACCAGCCAATTCGTGATATGTGGTGTCCATTATGGGCAACTTACCGATAATTTCATCGGGTTCCACCATGGCGGAGTCCAGGTCCAACTGGATTTTCAGCTCACACATTTCCTAACATAGGTGCTCAAACACCCCAAAAATAGGATAAAAATCAACAAAAGACTGATATCTGACACGATAGAATCATTCTTAGCGGTTCTATGGTGGGATGAGACTAATAAAAAGTGGACATTTAAGGAACTTCCAGACAATTTGAAAATAAAATGTCATTTTTATTTTATTTCGACAAGAAGTAGGGCAAACCCTTAACCATTCAAAATAGAGGATAAAATTCAGGGATCACCAGGCTTATTTTTACAGAATCTAGGAATTTATATGATTGACTATAATGGTTTAACCCTACTCTAATATATGGATTAGATTTCATGAAAAATGCCCATATTTTCATAGTAAAAACGCATATTTGCATATAGTCTCAACACCCACTCCCTCATCGACGCATCTTCAACTTCAAGCCAGCTGCCGCTAATAACATGTCCAGCCTCCATAATCAAATTGACTCGTTCGCACTAAAATCAATTCCAAAAATCTGACACGGAAATCTACAATGAGGACACCCGACAGATGGGTCATCCTGGCCTTACCTTCAAGATAATGACGTACCCCAAGGAATAGCAAAAATATTAAGCTCTCCAGAATGTGGTATCGTACACCAAGATATCTACATACGGAATATGACTGGCACTCAAACTTTGGCCTGTGTCACCTTTGAGGTTGAGCTCAATCTCTAATGAATTTAACCTAGAGGAAGCCAAAGCATGGGAATCTATCTCAACTTTCATTTTATCCATATGATCTCAATTACCTTTGAATATATGCCAAGGTAACTTGACCTGGAGGCCATCAAAAAGTAACAGATTGTTAAAGTTCACGAAATTGGCATTGTCCTCTTTTAACATCGTCACTGTCCTGGCGATGTTAAGGGCCGTCGTGTCGACCCTTAAAATCGCAGTGCCAACATGTCGACCGTTGTATCGCAAGGATAGTTGCGCTGTTACGGGCTGTCATGTCGACCCTTGACATCGCATGGCGATGTTAAGGATGTCCGCTGGTGGTAAATCAAAGTAATTAACATTTTGAATAATGTGTGTTGTTGCATTCATAATTATGTAATATGAGGCAAAACAAAGAAAAAAATATAGGTTGGTGTGCATTTTTTAGCTGTGGGCAACGTTAAGTGGACTGACTCATGTGCAATTTGATAACCCAGAAAAACACAGGGAAAGGATCTAGTTTTGAAGCATATTCATGAAAAATTCATATAAATAGTATTTAACTTTTTCTTATATTCTTACTGTTTGCAGATAATCACAATGTCTATCAAAATTTATCAAATTGGATGGATGTTGCTGCGCAAAATTCTCGGCCAGAAGGCTTTTAACGGAAATCCCTATCCCTTAACCTAGGGAAGGGAGATAACCCAATAGGAAAAACGGGCAAAATGGCTGCCAAAGCCAAAAACCACCAGCGGACATCCTTAAGGGCCTTTGCGATGGGCGTCTACAGAGTTCCAGAGTTTGAAGATAATTATGCTTGTCGTACCCCCCTCGCCCCTCCCCTCCAAACAAAATACGGTCATCCTGAATTTATCACTCACAAAGGTTTACCATGCGTCTCTCACCAACAAGGATGATCTTCATAACACCTGGAACACTATATTGCAGGAGTTTTTCCGCTCCAGGAAAGTTTGGGGGTATGGCGATACTAATGTTTTCTCTGATGAAGCCACCACTTCCGCTTAACAATCAAGACGGCGTTTATAGCAGCTATATGTCATTCGGGATGGGGGTGGGTGTGGGGTGGCTATAATATGAAACTTTAACTTCGAGAATAGAAATGCATCGAAATAGAGATGGCAAAATGCGAAACTTCGTAGCGCAAATAATATTCGGAGACCAATGAGCAGAAGCTCCCACTGCAGGAGGCAGAGCTCAACTGGTGACAGTATGCACGAGCTGTCCTCACCTTCTAGTTGACCTGTTACTAAATCGCACAAACAGATTACAAAATGAACCTATGAAAATCACATGTAACTATATACACATACCACATTGGTACTATGGACCATACATATTGTCATTCTCAATGTACTATATACACATACCACATTGGTACTATGGACCATACATATTGTCATTCTCAATGCACATATTTCTATCATATGTATTCATGGGTAAAGGTGAGTTCATACCCACCCTCCTCAAAACTGTTGTTCACATAGCGGTTTTAAAATCAATCTGCATATATTGCTACCGAACTGAATAATCGCCAAGTAGGAGAGAACTAAACTTGATATACATCAGCTTGTATTAATCGGACTACATGCAGGCCTACATCCTTCATGATACCGGTCTGTATATACTCCGTACCGTAGAGTATAACTATAAGTCTTTTGATGCTATCTCATATGAATATATATGTTAAATTATATATGATGTTTTCCTTGTTTTATTCATCCGACTCAGTGATCCATCCATCCATTTATTAATGTATTCAAACGAACATTCGTTTAAGTCAATTTTAATTTAGATACACCATTTGTATGCAGTTGGCCTTCGCATAACTGAATATATGACATTCAACATTTTTAGATAGATTCGAAAGATTTGTTTTTATGCAGCATGCATCAATCATACTACCGACTCAACTTCTTTTGATGACAAGGACATGCAGTTTTTCGTTCGCTCAGATTTCACACTACACAGTGATCAACTGATGTTATCACCCGGAGAGGAAACAACATCGAGCTAGGTTAAGAGAAAACATCTTTGATTTTGTAGGCTGTCAAACCAAGTGGTTATCAACGTCTGGGTCAGCTATCTACAATTAGATGACAAATAACTCCGGGAAAAAAGAGGTTACTCAACTGAGAAAAACAGGCTCAAGCAAATCTCTATCGAGATTTAATTTTGACAGCGTTCGCGCAGATGATGTTACGTACGGCTGTGGGGTAGTGAGTCTACGGAATTCCAGAACAATGCGCAAGGGCGTAGACAAGTTGTGAAGTTTGGGGGGGGGCTTAGGGGGAGAGTCTGAGAGGGGGGTATCCGCCCTCGCAGCGTAGATTTTTTTTTTAAAATTGATGGTAAATTGGCGCTCACTGGGAACATTTGAGCGGTAAAATTGAACTTTTTTTTGCGAAAATCTCTATAACAGTGGCGATCACTACACTGATATACAAGGTGAAATGATCGTTCAATCTGGGGTTTGCAGTATATTAATTCAAGTTATTTCTTAGATAATACTATTTTGCCTAGATAGCAGGGGCGGTGTTTTGATGCGTGGCTGACCGCACGAGTTCTTGTGGTCGTTCTGAAGTTGCCAAACTTATCAAAAATGTAAACTTAGGGGTTCTTTCTCGGAATAGTAGCGAAAAGTATCCATATTCATCATATTTACACCAGTTAAATAGCGACTTTGTGTCTGGGTTAGATTTTTTACCTATATTTCTAGGGTTTCTCTGTGAAAATTATTCGAGAGTTCGTATCTCTCGTTTGTGAATAAATAAATACGGCACAAATGACTGGGATCTCAATTAAGAAAAAGTTTATGGTGAAAAAGTTATGAAAAAATCTTTTCAGCCAACGTGTTGACCTTTTTCGTCCAAATGGGCGATATTTGATTGAATTGGAGCACATTATTCGTTTCTCGGAGAAAATCACACGGGATCTTTGAGTCCGATATCGCCAAACTGTTGCGTTGTTCTCTGACCGATTGCAATTATTCTAGTCCTTCTGGTAAGCATTGTTGATTTTACTTCCCCTGTAATATGCAACAATTGATAAAGATATGTGACAAGCTAAACATTTACTTCTCTGCTATGTTTCCTTTTTGTTTCTTTCTTGCTTTCTTTCCTTTTTTCTCCCTTTTTGTTTTTTTTCTTTTCTTTTTGTTATTTTTTTTTGACGGACGTCAATATTTGGGGGGGCTCAAGCCCCCCCCCCCTTGTCTACGCCCTTGATGCGTTATGTTGTGATGTTAAAGGGTAGACTTTACATGGGATATAAATTTGCGTAACACATACATAGAATCATTGATTTCTGCATGAAGTTTATTAAGCTTAATAAACTCCATGATTGCTGATTATGGTACAAGCCAGGATATCATCATATAAGTGGAGGTATTACTTCTCGTTGTTTAAGATAACTGGGCTCCTTTCCACATTTGTCGACATCGGTGTGAGTGGTTGAGAACATGTGCTAATTATCGCCGATACATTTACAATGGCTGCGTTCCAAGTCAGCTGGTTTCAGTGAAATATCCGACATACCACCACGACTCACTATATAACAACGGTGGCATTGAGCTGGTTATAGCAAATGTATTCAGTATAACGGAAAATAATGGGCACAACGATTCCCATAAAGGACGGTCAAGTGATTCAGCACAGTACACACAACAAATCACCTCTTGTTTACCACCCGAGTCATAACCGGTATATACACTCTTAATGCTAGACTGTTACACCTTGCAACATACATCAAGTGAAAATGCTCATACTGTAACTTTTATATACACGACATTATAAGTGCAGCGATACCGGTAGCTTACCTTTTCTACCGGGAACGTTGAATAAAGTAGTTATAACTCCTGGTGCACCGGGGGGTACTCTGATGAGTACATCTAGAGCCACTTTGTAACAATTTATTAATAAGAGTGTAGGCCTATGCGTTCATATGCGCCTTGTGAGACCTAAATAGTCCACCACGGAAGTGACGCATATCCACATTAAGAAGAAAGGGAAGTCGACCGTGACACAATTTCTACATAAACAATTGTTATATTTCTGCTCCAAATGAATAATGAACAAAATAATGACTAAAACTTAAGAAAAATATTCAATAATTGATATTTCGATATTATTTGTTGACAATTGTGTGGATTCAAACTTCCCCTTAAAAACTGAAGCAATGTTTTCACGTGTTATAATGATGGTGTTATAATGATGGTGTGTAAGTATGTTTCCGGCTCATGGACCCTGCTATTAATAGGCATTCAGCATGTACTATATGTTGTCGACAGTAAATTCGATTGACATGAATAAATAGTCTGTCAAAATGATATAATCCCGGTGTTAAGTTCTTATATTTGACACACAACGTACAGGAACATAGTCTTTTTTCAAGACTAACAGCCTAAAAGAGTCAGCGCAATGTAGTTTATGTATGTCAGAACAGATAGTGGTGAGGGGAAACCAAGCCCCGAATCAACCGATAACGCCACCGTACAGGTGTATTTGTACAGACTGTGTGTGCTGGTTTACTTGCCTTTTCTCACCTGCGTTAACATGTTATTTCAGCAGCACTAAACGGATCACTTGACACGCTGCATTCGATATCGGCATAATACGAGTGAGTGTGGTTTAAATTACCTACATGTCGAACTAATCGTACAAACCATTACTTCTGTATTCACGTGATTTCATGTAACCTTACCTGTAGTGTAAGTCCGACAACAAACCGGTATGTTCAGGTCAACTGAACGTCATCTCAGTCGACTTAAGACCCGCCGCTGTAAAATGGTGTTCGAACTGCGCTCACGGGCTTATTGTTAGTACCACTGGCGAAAGACTATAGAAAAGAAAGACCAGCGACGTGTGTCCTCAAATTTCCACACAGTTCGTCACAATGCATGGTTGGCTTCCGATAGTGAAGGGCCGTACGTTCATGCAGGTAGTCAACAAGACACACCCTTCGTTCTCTCACATTCAACCGGATTTTGTGGTACGACCTACACCCAAGATTCCATATCACCTGCACACACGGAGGACAAAGTTAAACATAAACTGGGTTCTCATGTTTCTAGCTTACAATATTCGCCTTTTTTTTGCCATTCAGAATACATGTACATATGCTTTCAGTCCGAGAGATTAATAAATATGTATTCATGTAGATAATATATAGCGGGATATTATGATTTTGAAAGAACTTGAACATAGCGGCTTGGTCTGAGTGTAACATCTTTTTAATTCCACGATAGTGTGTGACTGTTGCAGACAGTCTGGGAATCAGGCCATCTGCATGTGGATTTCGCAAATTAAGCCCAAACGGCCTAGGCCATCTGCAGTGGCCGGTTCATATAAATTTAGGATCGGTCATAAAAGAATGTGAAAGTGAGGATTAACATTCCCTTGCAAAGCTCTAATGATTTCGTGCTCATTCATACATACAAACATATGCGTCTAAAGATAGTGCCACAATTAGCTGTTATCCATGAATTTTCAGTGGTCATTTTCTGTTACTGAGTAACTCGTGGTGTATTTAAAATATTGCATATGAGCGTTGATACACTTTGCGCGCCTGGTCCCTTTTCCACTGATTACACCTGCAGGAACTGGACCTTGACATTCAACCCATGATGACTAACGGCTAAGGCGATTATATGATCGATTATCGGAAAAGTTGGGAAAAATTTGACCAATATAACATTCCAGAGGCTACGCCTCGCTGATCACAATATATTACGACAATTGGTGCCAGAAAGCGGAACCATTGTCTATTCCATGCCGAATAAAAGAATCTCTGGAATGCACCCTCAAACGGAAGTGCGCAATATAAAGGGAACAGGAACTGGAGTCTCAACAGCGCATACATAGTTTACTCTTTCTCTACTACTCAGGTGTTTGTGCATAATTAAATAGACATTCCATGGTCAAACCGAAAGTACAAGGTCCAGCCCAAATCAACGGTAAAAGATAACGCCACATTTACGTTCCATTACTCGTCCAATACTCCACATCTCTGCAAGAGATTTTAGCTTGTTATATACTACGATTCTTTTGTTCGAGTTTCTGTTAGATTTTCCGAATTTGCACTTTTCCCGAAAAAAGAAAACAAATACAAAACTGCTCATTAAATTATGAAATAATTATTTAATGTGAAATATAAAGAATCGAAGATTTTGAAGAAAAACGAAGAAACCGCTGGCGACATCATGATCCTCTGTTCGGAAGATATATATATGTAAATGGGCTCAAACTGACCTGAATTAGGAAGTTATACAGTCACGGCGATGAACATCGCCTATCTCTCTTCTCTGGTAGGGTTTATGGCATGCACACTGATAAGGTGTGACTAACCTACACTGGATAAGGCAATTTCTGATTGGCCTTGTGCTGGTGCGGTGATGTAATTTGTGAATGATATTATAGCATATGGAGCTTACTGATGCGTCGTATGCAAATATTGATAACGCATGGTTTATTATTCATGAATTACGATGGGGAATTGGGGAGAGGGGGTGGCAAGTTCATATAATACGTGAACCTATGCCACCCACCCCCCCAAAATTTGAGGTCTTTTTTTTTCAAAACGAGACCCAGGCCATTTGTAGATGGCCTAGACTATGGAGCCTAAATAGCTATAGTAGGCTCCATGCCTAGACGGTCATAGTTCCCAGTTGGCCTAGGTCATCTGCTGATTGCCTATAATTTCCAGACTGACTGCAACATGACCAGGTGTACAGATGAGGACGGAATTAATGTTGAAAGCTTGATGAACTTTTATATACCAAACATCCCTATGGCAGCTTGCATTTATCAATGTGAGCTCTGACGATCTTTGACTATCTGTGTCCATTTGTCAACTGCAGGCGAGAGGCTTGTATTTGCCCAAACGAATCCAGTTCATTCAATCTTATGACCACCTAATAACTATACCTCACCTTCGTTCCCTCGCTTTCCCAGGTCAGCTCACGCTAGCAAAATATATAGGTTGGAACCATCACCACTGTAGTTATCATTTCCGCTCTTTATCATCATTGATTGATTATAAGAATTTCTCATATGGCAGCTACATGTACTCAAAATCGAAGCATTTATCAAAGAGATTATTTATATTAAACATGTGTACTATATTTACCCTATTGTTCGCCAAAAGCGCTTGCTAGAATTAAGGTATATACGAAACGAAGTATTTATTTAATATGCATATAAACGATTGTGGTAAATCGATACGTTGTCATTACTACCAAATGTCATTGTTAGCTGCAAACTCTCTCTTTGGAATGCATTCAATGTCGATGGTCTCTGACACAGTCCTAACTGGATCAATACACTTTCCAGGAGTGACAGCAGTCTATCGATGGCAGTTTACCCGTTACCATGGTAATATCGATCATTTTAATTGTGGACACTCTCCCAACAGTTGACGAGACAAATAGTTATCAGGTGATGATAGGGTAAAGCATACATGTTCTCGCCAGCAACGGAATTAACTAAATAGGACTATGATATACAATGACGTGACCACAGACCATATGCAGTGTACCATGGATTGGTGTATCCATGCGCTCCATGTGTCGATTGTATAGACTTATATACCATTCCATAAAGTGGTTCGTACAACATGATTATGCCATTCTCATCCGAAACATACTGGGTGATCAAAACACGGTGGGGCTAAAGACGTGGACATGGACCGTTCATATTCTGGTAGCGATAATACGATTGCTCTCCCACAGACGAGAATTTCCTAAAATGAAATTACGTACTGTAAGTCGGGTTTATGATCAAAGGTGTATGGAATAGATCTTGGGTTTGATAAGGTACAGCTGCGACACATTCCAAATAAATGTACTTTCAGGCTTCAGTAGATATTTGATAAAGATACAAAATTGTAATTATATAAAGGTCAAAATGGCACATCAATAGGAATGAAAGAATGCAGCTTCAAGAAACTTATCACCAAGAAATGACAGCAGTCCAAGTAAAAGAATGTACCACCAGGGAATTATAGCATTCCAAGTCAAGAAAGTCAAGAAATTCCAAGAAATAGTATAGATATGTTACTGATTAGATTAAAATGCGAAAATGACAAAAACCGTGAGGTTCGAATGCGGCAAATCGAACTGAACCTTGGGCTGATTTACTTAAATTGCCGAATCTTTCAATGATCGTCATTATGGAAACCAATATTGCCAATACTGATCCAGAAAGCATCTCCCGGCCCCCATTCAAATCAATTCTCCACGACGAATGGGCCTCTCGGGCCTGGTATATAAAGCAGTAACATCCTTTCCCCGAGGCTGTTGGCATCCAGATGCTGATAGCCGACCAGTCTGAATGTGGTTTTAAATGTTCACATCACCTATTCCGTGATCAAAGAAAATTTCTGTTAAGTGCGCTCGATATTCATTTCTCGCACGCCGATTAAAATTGTCGATTTCATACAAATTGGCGAGCTCGCGATGAATCACCGGCGCTTCTGATTGACTGAAGCCCTGTACTGGTGTCACACATTAGAAAGATATGAATAAATATCAGGCGACATCTAACCGTACATGCGCAGATGTGGGAAAGTTGAAGATGCAAATACATCATTATACAAGTAATAAGCGTAGCCCAGTTGGAAACGAGATTCTATCGGATTTACCGCTATAAGAAGCACGAAGAAAGAGACTGAGAACTAGAGCTGGATTACTCTGGTCGAATTATTCTACTGGTTATGTTTCAAAGTGTTTTGTCACAAATTTTGCATTTTGTCACAACGCGAGAAACTGTTGTTTATCTTACAGAGTTTACCATTGCGCCAAAATGGGCTACACTCTTAAAATGAAAGTGTTGAATTTAACATTATAACTGTCCAAGGAGTGACAATACTATTTGTGACACTTTCAGAAAGTGTTGAAAAAGGTGTTATATCCAACAGTATAGTTCTGTATCAGATGCAATATAACTTCTTTACATGTGCTAAATTGATCCTGATACAGCACTATAATGTCGGATATCAACACATTTTTTCAACATTTTCTGAAAGTGTTATAAATACAACATTTTATATAATGTTGTCACTCCACGGACGTTTATAATGTTAAATTAAACACTTCCATATTAAGACTGTAACCTTGCCTACACATAAAATGACAAAATGTGTTAAGATTGTCGGTTTGAGTGAAGAACTATCGGCGATGCTGACTCGATTTGTAGCTATATTTAATTTTACCGGTTACAATTGGGAAGTCAAAGTATAAGTTCCAGTTACCAGATAACACTGTTATTGATATTCGAACCGCGATGTTTCTACAGAATAACCATCCCACCAGTTGGTTGACATTAACCATGTACATAACGTGGAGCAACTAGTGGAAGAAAAATAAGTCATACACGCAAAGGAGAATGGCTTTTAAAATCGGGAACATGTCCTGAAACAGCTGTTTGCGCATTTTGCTGGACCTCGGTGGGTGGTAGCCCAATGTCCTCTTCCAGTTGACACTTGGTCTTCATGATGGACCTGTGGGTGGGGTTGCCTTTCATTTCAAGCGGTAGCAGGGTTTCTGTTCATAGATCGCCATGGCTATTTTCCTGATGCAGGGGCGCATTTGAATGTACACCTGTTGTAAGTTATCCTGTTCGGCGTCCTCGATCGCTGCAGTATGCGTATTAATAGCTGCTGTCACGATACGATCTCAAAAGGTAGGTTCTTCCTCACTCAGGCTTGCCTGGACGTAGGCTGCCTATCTGAGGTCAAGCTGTCCGGATCAGTAGACAGACTGTCAGCAGTCTTTGATTCAGTATCAGTCGGTGGACTCTCAGAATCAGTTGGTATATTCTCAGCATCTCCGTCGGCTTCTTGTGCCTCGGTGTCCTCAATTCCATGTATATTCATATCGTAATGTCTCGTGAACGTGCGTTCGCACTCAGAGCGAGCAGGTTGAACGTCGACTGTGCAAGATTTCGAGATTACGTTTGCTTTTATGGACAGTAACTCCCGCCAACGCCTAGCTTAACTGTTCAGCGCTCTGATGGAGTAGCTTAGAAGCTCTGACTGGTCTAGATATTGCATGGAATTGACACTAATTCATCGAAATGCAGTGACGCCCGTCAACGCCCGTCGTTACGTCTTAACGCCTGTCGCCTTATCTTTGCGCCTTAACGCCCTATATTTACGCCTTAACGCCCGTCTCAACGCCTCAACGCCCTATCTTATCGCCTTCACGCCTTAACTCAACGCCTTAACCCCCTATCGAAACGCCTTAACGCATTGTCAACCGTCCAATCACAGGCACATGTGACCGTTGGCCCCTGGCCATTGATGAAAGTGGCGTCATCACCTAACATCGCCGGAAGTGACGTCATCTTTCGCATGCGCACGCGTCCGGTGGTACACCCAAACCCTTGGTGTACCCTATGCCCTACGCGCTATAAGGTAGAGGGTGTACCACCGGACACGATGACATCACTTCCGGCGAATAAAACAAAAGCGGTAAACGGACCTGGTGAGTCGTAGAAATGGGAATTTTGTTGTTGTTGAGATTGTGTAAAACACCACCTCAATGGAAGTACCACCAAGTCTCAACATGTTTTATTCCGTCGTCGACGCGTTAGTATTATATAATAGCATTGTACAATATATGGCTAAAAGTTAAAAAACTGTTATGTTAGGGCGTTAAGGCGTTAGGATAAGGCGTTAAGATAGGGCGTTAGTACTTCCATTGAGGTGGTGTTATTTCTCAGAAATTGAGAGACTACACAATTTCAACAACAAAAAATTCCCATTTCTACGACTTACCAGGTCCGTTTTGCGCTTTTTTATTTCCGGGGAAAATCCTAATTTACATGCGCCCGCTATCCCGCGCTGCACCTCTCTGCAGCCCACGACCCGCCGGAGACTGATATCAGCTCATCAAGACCTAGTTGATAGGGGTTTTCCATATTTTAGGGGTGAAGTCCGTGTTTTCAGATTTTATATTTTCATGGAAAATCCTAGTTTTACATGCTCCCACCCAATACCTGATCGACCTCGAGGAGCGCTTCACTTGGATATCTTCTCCGACCCCGTAGGCTCAGTATTGGCTCACCTCGACCCAAAACGTCCATCCAAGTTCCCTTTTCCCACAATTCCTTGCCTGCGCATGCGCACCATAGCCGTACATTCACTACACACCAGTTCAGTCGGACGCTACTCCACGTGCGCTTCGAACTGATACCTCACACGGCCCGTTTGGACCAATATTGGTCCACCTAGACCCCAAAACGTCCACCCAAGATCTTCCTATGCATCACGCATGCGCAGTTAGAAATTTTTAGCGAAAATCAAACCATGGGCTCGAGACCCCTCCCATCATATTCTACAGCATGAAAGAGAAAAAAATAGCTTCCACACTCCATACCGTGAATGTCCGTGAGTGGGTTGCCCATTGGGCTTAACATTGTCATAACTGAAGCGTATGTTTGGTCTTATTTAGGGGCAGATAGCTCTTGCTGGGCCTTCGCGTGACCGGAAGTGACCTTTGACCCGGAAGTGACCTCTGACCCGGACGGGACCTTTTGCCCGGAAGTGACGTCATCCGTGACGTCATCGCCACATCACGCCACATTTTCATGGGCAGATAACTCTGGGCGCGCAAAATTGCTGCAGAATTTGGCTTTTACATACTACTGTAGTGCTATGTTCCTAACTGAACTATCTTGAAATGTTTGGTATTATGAAACATTTTCAGATCATATATGAACTGTATCCTACTTTGGTGCTATAATGCAAACGTCGATAATTAATCGACAGAATATCGCGTGATAATGATTGAATGACGGAGAAGCATAATCTCTGGATCGTATTATGCCTAAATAAATTCACCCAAGGCAATAAATATGGTACCAAGCAAGTTAATCTCTCAAAGACCGCGAAAGTAAATGGCCATGTATAACTTACTATATTACAAGAAAATGATCACTGGTAACTCATGAACAACAGCTAATTATCACACTTTCGTTTGATAAATATGTTTGTATGTATATATGAGAACGTGATAAGGATGTGATGAAATCATTAAAGCGGTACAATATGGGGAAGTTGAAAACAATAGGTCAGATTTGGATCAAGGTGTTGAGATATCGATGCAAATCCACAGAGAATCTCGACTTTTGTGTTCCCTCGTTTGATGAATTCAATTAATTTCTTTGATTGTTCTACGAATATCATGTCAGTTCACGTGAACCTAAGCGGGACTCCGCCTGTCGACAAAACCTTATTCATTCAAGCAGAAACATAATTGTTATTCATAGCAAAGGATACTCTACAAGTTATTGCCGTACCACTGTCAGTCTGTGAGTGTCGTAATCGTATCTCGTTATTTCTTGTGAATATTAATGGTACAGCGTCCTTTCTAGGAGTTACGGTCCATTTTCGGAAGCATATGTTTCATTTGTCCCAAACTGTTTTTCCTATTTCAACTCCCTTTGCCCTCCACAGCACTGCTAAACAACATTTCTAAAAACATGCAACAGTACATGCGGAACACTCAAGGGACGTAACACCATTTCTCTCACATCCATTCAAATTGCACTGAGGGTGGTCTCCCCTGAAACAGTTTTTTCCCAGTTCGGCGGTGCATGGCAGTCCCTAACTCATCTAATTGGTATTAGGTCAGCTTGTTTATTCATACGCTATTTATTGGTAATAACCCACAATTTATTGTTATGAGTACTTTAAAAAAATCAAGGAATCTGTTAATTATTATTAACACTAGTAAGTTTGGACGCAGAGGAGCCTTGCTTAAATATGTACTACTTTCTCTACGCCGTGTCATATTGAGCGTTTACGAGTAAAACATAAATAACGAAAAGAACTATGAACTTGTCCTCCGATAACGTCATCAGCAGACCAGTAGATCAGTTGTAAAAATATTCAATAATCAGAGTGAAGTTGCGCACGATTCGCCTGGCCAACCTGGGCGGAAAATCATGGCAGTTAATCCCATTAACAATGAACTGGGCTGTATAGCATACACGGTCAAGGACGATATTTTCCCAAGGTTGGGGGCCCAGGGTTCATTTTTATAGAACAAATGAACCAACAGTTATACTTCAACGTCAGACCACGGCAACTTTGCCAAGTTTTACAGAATTTGAATCAATCAATTCCAAAAACCGGCGATTAGTCGTTCTGCCTGAATTTAGTATGGGATTGAATGGACTAAATATCTCATTTTAAAAATAAAAATGGAACTAATAGGGCAAATTATATGTCATTTCGTCACACTGTATCTACAAGAGCAGGGCACGGCACCTTCAACATTTTACAGAGAAAGTTTTAAGATCTCACTTCCCATCCCGACTAAAAGGTAACAAGCACGGCGCCACTACTCAGGCATTGATGACTTTGGTGCGCGTGCCAGTGGATTCTTGCATGCTTTACTGCCGTATTATATGCGTCGGTTGTAGGACAAAGCCCCCAGCGGACAAAACCCCCACGGACAAAACCCCCCAGGACAAAACCCCCACCGGACATAACCCCCACCGGACATAACCCCCAATGGACAAAACCCCCATCACATATTATTTTCTATTCTATTTTAACAATAAAAGAAATATAGTAGGGGAGATTCGAATAACTTTTTACATATAGACTACTGGCGCTCGTTTTGTTAAGAGTAGGGAGTGGTTCTGGATCTTATTTACTACGAAAATCTGTCCTCCATAATTGCAAGTAAAAAATCTCTAATTCAGCTTGTGAATGAATGAGAAAATCATGTCCGTCTCAGTGCACCAGCGCGGGCAGTTGCGAATCACTTTGGTGAGAAGCGGATCTCGCCATTTAGCGGTCGTTTCAGCCAGTGAGAATAGAATTTATTCATCAGCCTGAATGGCCATCTATCACCAATATCCCAATAGGAGAAAAATGATGTATAACATGCCTAGACTTCGTTGGATTGTCATAACTGATTGCCACTCATTGTTTAGTAATTGTTTAGTGTACACCAGTCATTATAATCCGTATATCTGAAATACACAAAAAAATGACAAGGATCCTAGAGAATAGATATTTATGAATTTCTATATTAACAAGCGCTGGATGAGCGCAAAGACCTCCGTCGAGGCAACAGGGTCCGTAGCGTAATACATCACTGAATAACATACGGCCGGATGCCAAGCTCAATTTTGCATTTGTTGGACGTTAGCTTCATCAATGGTAATTAATCTGGGATTGAGGGTTCCTCACTAGCATGTCCAGACAGGGATGTGAAAGTCACATTCCCAGCAAATAATTTTTGTTTGATTTGACGTGCTTGAAATATTGGGGTATGGAATAGAGTATATTGATGGAAAACCTGAAAAAGTGCTTGAGACATTAGGCCCCATCCCACCCACACCTCCCCATGAGAGGATCCCCTCACCCAAATCAACACGTTAGCGACAGAAATGAGACCATGTGTGCCTAATTGTACCAACTTGCTTGTGATTTTGTGCTATAGGCCCAACACAGCAACACTTCATATTTTGTATGTGTACAGTATAGCATCATCATTGATGAGAGAATGCTCTTCAAAACACACCTGATTTTACCGACACTTCGTTCTGATCTGTCTCAACATCATATGATGAGGATTCAATGCGCTCGGTATAATTTTATATACTGGTGTTACAGGTCACCTTCGCCTTCACCTTACTGTATCAATGACCATGGACTTGTACATGTATCACATTCACATTGAATGGTGATGGCTGATGAGAATATTGCCCCTATGGAACAAATGACTGGATTCCACGCAGCAAATATTTATTGTGTAACACAGTGAGAAGAAAATTAATTGTATAAACATTCCAAGCCTCATTGAACACAAGCCGCACCATATTTGATATGAATATAACGCGCGTACATTAGCTCGCTTGGACGTCGCTTAGTTAAATATGGACAGACTCGCAAAAATCTCAAAATTTTCAAAAGCCACAAAAATGCCCTCAGCTTGTACAGAGTAAGTAAAAATACTTATGTACAACTTGATGTTTAGAAATGACTGTGTTGAGCGGTTCTATTCCCAACTTCTCTTTTATTCTATGTCATAGAGGACAGGGTTTGGTAAATAATTAACAAGCGTTCTGAGAATCCCAACATCTCGCCTTGCGGGGTCATCCGCCAAAGGTGCAGCAGTATTGAAAGCATACATGTAGAGCAAATAATAAGGTCTGGAATAAGGTGATGTGGTACAGACAATAATGTCTGGAATAGATTATCTGGTACAGACAATAACATCAGTCCCATGAAGGATTACTGGCAAAAGTTAATCCCATGTAGGATGGATAGGTCAGTGCTGTCGGATTACTGTCGGATTCAGTCCCATGAATCGGATTACTGTCGGATTCAGTCCCATGTGAGATTACTGCTGGATATTACTGCTGGATAGGCCAGTCCTGTGTAGGATTACCACTGGGTGGACCAGTCCCATGTTATTACTGATGGATAGTCACCTGTGGGATTACTGCTGGATAGTCCAGTCCCAAGTGGGATTACTGCTGGATAGGCCAGTCCTGTCTGGGATTACTGCTGGATAGATGAGTCTCGTATGGGATTAATGCTGGATAGGACAGTCCCGTGTGGGATTACTGCTGCATAGGCAGACCCGTGTGGGATTACTGCTGCATACGGCAATCCTGTGTGGGATTATGGCTGAGGAGGCCAGTCCCGTGTGGGATTAATGCTGGATAGGCTAAACCTGTGTGGGATTACTGCTGAAAATTGCAATCCAGTGTCATATTACATCTGGATAGGTCAGTCCCATGAGAGATTACTGCTGCATAAGCCAGTCCTGTGTGGAATTACTGCTGGATAGGCCAGTCCCATGTTGGATTACTTCAGGATAGGCCAGTCCAGTCTGGGATTACTGCTGGATATGTCAGTCCCGTGTGGCATTACTGCTGGATAGGCCAGTGCCATTGGGATTACTGCTGGATAGGTCAGTCCTGTGTGAGATTACTGCTGAATAGGCCAGTCCCAAATTGGATTACTGCTGGATAGACCAGTTCGGTCTGGGATTACTGCTGGATAGTTGATTTCCGTTTGGGATTACAGCTGGATAGGTCAGTCCCGTATGGCAATACTGCTGGATAGGCTAATGCCATTTGGAATTACTGCTGGATAGGTCAGTCCCGTGTGGAATTACTGCGGGAGAGCTGTGACCTAGGAAAACATGAAACATGTCCACCAAGTTTTATAATCATCCCACGAAAGGTTCAACAAACTTTCCATGTACAAATCTACCTGTAAATTTTTGCCCAACAAAAACCTTATCAATGGAAAGATACAAAGTCTAAACTGCAATAATTAGGAAAAAATTTCATATTTAATGTCATATTTCTTAAATAGCACATGCACATCTTTGAATCACATTGAACTTGGGTAGCAAGTGTCAAACTCATCCAATGAAAGCTGACAGCTTCAGAAAACTTTCCGTGTACATGTATATACATGTGCATTATTATTGGCAGATTAAGACAAAACCCTCAAAATTTGAACAAAAATTAATATTTCATCTCCTAAATATCACAGGTACATCTTTTAATCATAAGAAACATGTGTACCAAGTTTCATAATCATTCAACAACTGCAGCAAACTGTGGTGTACAGATGTACATGTGCACTTCAGCTAAACGCAAAACTCAATCAGTTGCCATAATTTGGAGAAAAATTAATATTTCATCTCAAAAATAGCTCAAGTAAATCCTCCAATCATAAGAAACATTTGTACCAAGTTTCGTAATCATCCAATGAGAGCTGACAACTGCAGCAAACTTATCATGTACATGTATATGTATACATGTAGAGGCCTACATGTACAATTTACCTAAACAGAAAACTCTTCATTTGCCATAATTTGGAGAAAAACTAATATTTCTTGTCAAAAATAGCACAGGTACATCCTCTAATCATAAGAAACATGTGTACCAAGTTTCATAATCATCCAATGACAGCTGACAACTGGAGCAAAGTTACCATGTAGATGTATATGTATACATGTAGAGGCCTACATGTACAATTTACCTAAACAGAAAACTCTTCATTTGCCATAATTTTGAGAAAAATTAATATTTCTTCTCAAAAATAGCACAGGTACATCCTCTTATCATAAGAAACATGTGTACCAAGTTTCATAATCATCCAATGACAGCTGACAACTGCAAGAAACTTTCCAAGTACAGATGTACATGTGCACTTCTGCTAAACGCAAAACTCATTCATAGGGATTTTAACATTAGAGTACCCCAGGGGTAGTACCCCCAGGTGGCATACCCACCCCTCATATTTTTTATATTTTTTTTTATATTTTTTCTAATTTTTCTAGATTTTTTTTTAACATGCTAAACCAAAAACCCATTCATTTCCAGGCAGGGGACACCGACACCGACACCGACGACGACATCCTCTTTCCCCCCTCACAATATCTCCCCTTTACTTCGTAAGGCGAGATAAAAACTGTATTAACTCGGCTTCACATTTTAGAGAATGACTTTAATTGAGCCAAAGATGAAAGAGAAATACACTTATAAAAAAATCTATTTAAAAAATATCTGTATATATGTTTATATTAATTTCCATAATTTATTGAAAAAAACTATACGTAGACTTCGACCACCCAATATCACACAGGCCAGGCAACTGTGAGAACAAGTGAAAGATACCCATCGAGTTGAGCGGATTTGCAGATAAACAACAACAAACATGTGGCTGTCGCCATCGGGACCCCTCGGGTCGGGCCCAGAGCAATTGTGGAAATAATGTTTCTGACCCCAACAACTCACATCTTTGGGGTGGGCATAATTTTACCTGTATGATATAGATCATAGACAGACAAAACAATATAGCAATAGAGCAGTGATTACCTATAGTAGATGTAGTCGAACGATTACTGTCTATTCACAGTAATCCACACAGGTTTGTGTGAACTCCTGAAAAACACATCCCATGGCACCGACTTTCAATAGGCTTCTGGTACTGGCTGTATTAAACAACTGTATGAAGTTTCATTGTTGGGAGTGAAGGACTTTTTGAGATAATGTGTTTACAAGGATATGGACCAACAGACATGTATAAAGGGGCAGAACTCCTGAAAAACACATCCGATTACACCGACTTTCAATAGGCTTCTGGTACTGGCTGTATTAAACAACTGTATGAAGTTTCATTGTTGTGAGTGAAGGACTTTTTGAGATAATGTGTTTACAAGGATAAAACAGACAGACATGTATAAAGGGGCATAACTCCTGAAAAACACATCCAATGGCACCGACTTTCAATAGGCTTCTGGTACTGGTTGTATTAAACAACTGTATGAAGTTTCATTGTTGTGAGTGAAGGACTTTTTGAGATAATGTGTTTACAAGGATAAAAACAAACAGACATGTATAAAGGGGCATAACTCCTGAAAAACACATCCGATTACACCGACTTTGAATAGGCTTCTGGTACTAGCTGCATTAAACAACTGTATGAAGTTTCATTGTTGTGAGGGAAGGACTTTTTGAGATAATGTGTTTACAAGGATAAAAACAGCCAGACATGTATAAAGGGGCACAACTCCTGAAAAACACATCCAACGGCACCGACTTTCAATAGGCTTCTGGTACTGGCTGTATTAAACAACTGTATGAAGTTTCATTGTTGTAAGTGAAGGACTTTTTGAGATAATGTGTTTACAATGAGGATATGGACCAACAGACATGTATAAAGGGGCATAACTCCTGAAAAACACATCCGATTACACTGACTTTGAATAGGCTTCTGGTACTAGCTGCATTAAACAACTGTATGAAGTTTCATTGTTGTGAGTGAAGGACTTTTTGAGATAATGTGTTTACAAGGATAAAACAGCCAGACATGTATAAAGGGGCATAACTCCTGAAAAACACATCCAATGGCACCGACTTTCAATAGGCTTCTGGTACTGGCTGTATTAAACAACTGCATGAAGTTTCATTGTTGTAAGTGAAGGACTTTTTGAGATAATGTGTTTACAATGATATGATGGACAGACGGACAGACGGACGGACGGACGGACAGACGGACGACGGAGGCAACGACAATACCGCTCGGGCAGAATCTGCCCGAGGGGTAAAAATTGCCCTTTGTGCCTCACGAGGCCCTTCTCCATAGAGTGCATGCCAGTTATTTTTCTAGACTACAACAACAACAGTTTTTGCCTGTATCACAGTTCGAGCTTCCGATGACCCTTCAACCTTACCCAGACGACGGATAATTTTTGACAGATTGTCCGGCTAGGTTGTTGATCGGATTCACAGATCATGAATTCCACCGTGACGAAATCACCGTTGGGAAGACTTTTTCTTTATTCAAAGTCATGTACTCGGAAGTTCCGTGGTCATACCATGTAGTTTCAAGTTTAGTTTGCTATTCTATATGACATCTGTTTACGGATCCATGAAAAATCTACAGATGATCCAGCATTTTCAGTAAATCATGCTTCGAAATGTTCGTGACGGAATCACCTGAAACGGACAGGACTCTTGACTAGTGCTGCTTGTCTATTTTTTTGCTGCTCTGTTTCAATCTGACTATTCTTATATGACATCTCTTACTAACATACAGTACCCAAGGATGATAAGATTTTTTTCATCGTGAGAAAAACGCGACTGGATCATCCCAGGGGTTAAATCTAGTCCGTGACGGAATCGACAAAAATCGTGATGGAATCACGAGTGCGCTTTTTAAATCTTATCGGTAAAAGTGCTTTATTAATTACACATTTTCTTCAAAAAAATATTCCTAGAGTGAATTTATCTCTTCTACTTAGAAAATTAAACTCTGACCTCTTATTTTTACTAAGGTATACAGCTCCCGCCACATGCATATCTTTTCTGCAGATGTTTCAAAATAGTATAGTTTTCAGTAAAGTGCAATTTTTCTTCTTTGACAATTTAGAATTTCCCGAGTTCTTCATGTTAAAAAAATGCGGGAAAATATTTCGCTATTAAAACACATCTTGTCTATTATTGGCTTCTTCCCGGGGATCATAGGAAGCGAATAGAACAAACAGCATGCTAATATAGGGTCTACGACAGAATGTGGAGTGAATTTTATGCGAAAAAGAGCTGTTTAGCAATGTCTGCTTTTCCGTGGAATTCATGAGCGCACGATTGAAGTATCATGGGAAGATATATATTTCCAGTCGCTATCTCCCCCCCATCTTCAAACAAAAGGAAAAGAAAAAGCCGAGAGAGCGCCTCGTGAGGCAGAGTTATTTTTCCAGACTACAACAACAACAGTTTTTGCCTGTATCACAGTTCGAGCTTCCGATGACCCTTCAAACCTTACCTAGACGACGGATAATTTTTGACAGATTATCCGGCTAGGTTGTTGATCGGATTCACAGATAACGATTGAAGCATGGGAAGATATATTTTTCAGTCGCTATCTCCCCAACCCTCCCCCCCCCCCCCTCCCCAACTAAAAAAAAAGAAAAGAAAAAGCCGAGAGAGTTCTTCGGAGTTTTACGTTTTTGACCTCTGACTTTGAATTTGACTTCTCACTTCCGACTCGCATCCTGGTGAATGACACTCGTCCTTTATCTTTTTGCCGATTCAGAGATTCTCCAGGAAGTTTCCAATTATACTATCTGGAATGCGAGTTTTTCTTTCGTGAAAATTTACTTTTTATGAAAGCGCAGAGCTTATTTGAGTGGAGCAGCTGCCAGCCAACATTCAAGAGGAGCCCGTTCAAGAGGAGACCCAATATTCACGAGGGGACCCGGTTGTGACGTAGCCGCGTACTGCGCAATAATGCGCACATTATGTACACCAGCGTAGGATATATGCAGGGAGTTCGTCCTATCGTGAGGCGTGTTTAGCTGTCACCTTCAGCTGTGTCTGTTTCTGTTTAACGGGCTATGGCAAGCGTATATTCACATGATTCACGAGCAGGCACATTCACCAGCAGGGCCGTATTCACCAGCGGGGCTGGGAAGATCTCCACGATTGTGGCAGTATTAATCCAAATCCAAAATTTTGTAGGTCCAATCATGGAGCCTACTATGCTCCATGGTCCATGCAATAAAGGTATTTCTGATGTTTTAACAGCATCGCCCGTCAGTTTAAGTAGGTTATACATGAGAGTGAACAAGCATATTATAGGATGAAATTACATACGTATGTATAGATGGCACAAATAACTGATTTTAGACTAAAAAAAATAACCAACTTTACAAATGATGAAAGCCAGTGTTTGTAGACCATATCGTACACATAACATTAGCCTAACTCTTA
This sequence comes from Hanleya hanleyi, assembly GCA_036873755.1. Lineage (NCBI taxonomy): Eukaryota > Metazoa > Mollusca > Polyplacophora > Lepidopleurida > Hanleyidae > Hanleya > Hanleya hanleyi. The sequence goes on from JAVTVY010008541.1 coordinate 41,305, forward strand.
CCTTAATTTTTTCTATATTTAGGAAAATTGGTCATAATTCAAAATATAAGTACCGGTAGCCATTAAATAATTACTCAATTAAGAAGAAAAAGTCTGCATTGGTCATCAGCATTCAATGGGAAACGTACAGAAACTTTTTTGAAGATTGGAGCGGGAACATGTTGTTTCTCTAAACGTGAAAATGTCTTGAAATAAACAAATATTCTGAAATTTGTACATGTGTTATGCAGATTGTTGGGCTATAGATTCAGTTAAAAAGATTTCTAACTGTCAAATTTCAATTTTGACAAAAAATAATCTTAAATGATGTTCACAAAGGCTTTAATAATTTCATATGTTCCAGCTATACAGTTCCGCAAATAATTTATTGATCATATCATATCTTACCATATTTCAGATCTAGTTAATCAGAAATAACATTCTGTCTACCCGGATATTTTGAGAAAAAAAAAAAAATAGTTCTGGTCCTAAGTTATTTTTTCACAATTAAGATGCTGCGAATTGACAATGTTCACAACGTGTTTGAAAATTTCGTTCAGATGTTGATTGCACAGTAATAGCATTAAAACAGCCGGACTTAAAAAAAAAAATCAGTAATAACATTTTTCCAAAACAGGCTAAATAACAGCCCTTGGTCGTAAGATTACGGCTATAATAAGGAAAGTCGAAATGCAATTTATGATTGGAAAAAATGGTTGATTATAGGCCGGTTTTGGGGGGGGGGGGGTGGAGGAGCAATATGTTCCTCTATACCAAACTTTCTGTCCTATTTCCGAAACGCCAAATACTTGAAAGCCGACACTCCATGACTTTGTAGCATACAATATTGGAGTCATTTTGATCCTATTTGCATGACCCTCCGAGCTTCTGATTATGGGTAAATTTAAAATGGCGACCGTATCTAACAGTCTAACAGGAAAGTGATGTTTTCGTCATTTTTGTTCAAAATTTCTGCTTTTCTGTGAGGAAAAGTGGACAAAACTATTTTATTTCACATCAGACTATTACTTACTAATTTATCTTGCAGCTATTGCCGAGAAATGGCAAAGGTAAAATACATCGGAAAATGTGACCGGAAAATCGACCAAAAAATTATTATCTTTTTTAAAATGACGTCACTGGGACGTCATCACATTGGCTATCTTGGATATTTTTACCTTTCTGATAGAGCTTGACCCAAGGGTATATAGTGTGGTAAGTTTCAGTCCCTAGCTCAAGGGATAAGGAAAATATTTAAGGAGGAGAGAAGCAGGTCCCCAAATCCCCAGGCCAGATACTGTTAATAGGCCATTTGCCCGTTCTGCTATCTTCACAGAGCAATCCGGGTGTATTCATTGCGTAGCGGATATGCACAAAATGTACATGGGACTGTTTCACACCCTTTTCCAAATTTCGAAATAAATATAATATATAGTTCTCCTTGCACTCCGTTCAATTTATAGTACGAACACACTGCAAAATATACTTTTTATTCGCCCTTTATTATAACTCTGTGCCTTTTGACAACATACCCGATATTTAATCGGAATTGTATGAGTACTTTGCAGTACCCATACTCCCGCGAGAGCCTTTGGAATACGTATGTTTCAACGAACTGGAATGCAAATCGAATTTATCTAAAATTTTAATGTATGCGATTCATGTGAATATAGTTTCATCACATGAAATCAGAAGTCCTACATTATATGACATTGTCACCGGTCATATATTTGAAAGAAAAGTTATTACCCTTCCCATAGTGAATATATATTTTTCCCTTGAGTATAAATAAATGTATATGAAGGTCATTCAAAATGGTTATTAATCCACGAAAAAGAGGTTGAATAACGCGATCGGAATAGTGCGATCAGGGAAATTTTTGTATCATTTCAGTATACAATTCAAGGTAAACATTCACGAGGGGGATCTATCCACTATATCCCCTCAATATATGATGAACATTCACCAGAGGCCCATCCCCTATCCCCTCAATATAGCTGTAAGTTGAACATTCACCAGGAAGACCCGTCCTCTATGCCTTTAATACATGTATACCT
>JAVTVY010008542.1:0-48891 GCA_036873755.1 Hanleya hanleyi
AATGTCTAAATTTGTGTTAGTTATAGATTGAAGGAAGGCTCTCTGTTCGTATACTAGATTTTGACCTCGCTATTCGCAGTCTTCATGTAACGTCTATGATGTAGTAACACGTCTTTGGGTCGTGCGTGGTATCGAAGATTGCAGTTACCTGCTTTGTTATATAAAGGGGCGGCTCAGTGCAGGAACGTCAAACTAGAATTAGATTTGCACCTACATTATTAGAAACATTCTCCCTTTTTTAAAAGAATTTATAGCCTCTTTGTGTCGATATATCTTATAATAGGGGAGTTGATGCAATGAGAATGATTGCATTCCATAGGACTTATTTGAAAGAAACCATCCTTTTTCTTCAAATTTTCATTTCATTCGTATTTGAAACTTTCGTACGAAAAAGGGTTGAGACGCCGTTTACTATATTTGTTTTCATTTTTTATTTTTTTTTATTTTTTATTTTGAATATTTTCTACACTTCAGTAGCGACAGTTATGTAAATACATACAAGAATTCCACAGAACATATGCATTCATAAAATATACACATTATTATTGATATGTTGAATATTTATTGCTACAGAAGACATATTATCAAGGGGTGTACAAAACTGCCTCAGCTGGGTTAAGTATCCTTGAACACCTCCCATATTGTTTTATCAAGAAGATTACAAGGGCACGTTATCTACTCACTTCGCATGTAATGGGTCAGTTTTTTGCCCGGGGGCGGGGGACGTTATATCGTAAAGACATACTCTTTAAAAAAATATGAGTGAAAACTTCACTCAAATGAGAGTGGAAATTTATCCCACTCAAGTTGAGTGAAATTCACAAGTTGAGTGAAATTCACTGAAATGTGAGCAAAATTCACTCAAGTGTGAGAGAATTCACTCAAGTGTGAACGAAATTCACTCAAGTGTGAGTGCAGTTCATTCAAGTGTGAGTGCAGTTCACTCAAGTGTGAGTGCAGTTCACTCAAATTTCACTCATGTTTGGCTTGATAACTCACTCGAGTGAAGTTGATTCCACTCAAGTTGAAATTCACTCAACTTGCGCTCAAGTGCTGATGGAGTGTGAGCAATTCTCACTCTTACTCGAGTAAGAATTTAATTATTTCAGAAAAAACATACTAGTTTAAGTAAGTTTAATGACGACAAACTGTAAATTTTTGTCAAACAGCGTTAATTTATACCTAAAACATATTTTTATTATATCCAATGGACTTGTGCTATCTGAAATAATGGAACCTAAATGTAGTTCTCTTAGAAATGTTTTAACGGCAACCATTTGAAACCATGCGACTGTACTTCTCATATCCACTGTGTAAATTAGTCGAGTCTTCGAAGGACATATAAGAGGCTTGACAAAAATGTTGTATCTGTTTTATATCCAGAAATATATCCCGTGTAACATATCAAAAGTCTTAGTGAATTGTGTTGGAGAAAAACGCAAAAAGTTGAGAAAATACAATAAGGCCGCCACCGGTCGTAAAAGTCATCAAGGCATCTAACATATATCGAAGGTAGGATTAAGATCTGGAGGTTCCCGGTGATTTTGTGAGCGCCAGTAATCCATAAAATTCAAGCGAAAGACACATCATAAGACATTTGAGTTACCATTGACCAGTAATCGCTCTGGAGCAGCATAGCAACGAGAAAGTTTACCATTCAAGGATTGGGCGGAGTCAAACAAAATTTCGCGAATCTAACGGCCATACTCGGTGGAACTGGATCACCAGATATAGCCAAAATATCACGATATGGAAACGGTGACATTACTGAGCAATCACAGATTTGGAACAGTAGATAGCAAAATGAAAGTTCAAAGTTCAATGTAAGTTTCAAAGTGTAGATTGAGTGGAGCCAGGGAAAATGTCTGAAAATTCTTGGTCAAATCTTGACGGAAATGTCACAAATCTGGCTAAGGTATTACCATTTTAAGACTAGTGTCACAACAGTATGACAAAGGCATGAAATAAGAGAAATCGTGAGAAAAATATAATTGTCATCAAACAAAATTACCGTATTCACATTTGTCATTTCCGATATTGATGCACACTCAAGTACAGAGGTCATGCATATCAATTACTTATTGCTACAGTGAAACTGGTCGATATCTTGGGGCTATATATGACATTCATGAAAACAAAATTACTTCTCGGACACCATGTACTGGTACACCATTTCCTCACAATTATTAAAATATTTGCAATGATTCAATCTCTTATCAAAATGGATATGCGTTCGTTTTTAATCCTCCCAGCCATAAATTAAACCTTCAAAGGTAATCTAAGGACTGGTTTTCTTATCATAACTGTATGACCATTTCACGGGTTATTTCACGGCGGTCGGTTGTGAGTCGGTTGTCACAAGGTCAGTGCTGTAACCATAATGTATGTTACGCTATATCTGATACATTATGACGGAGTTCTGGCGTCAGCAATGGATTAGGAGCCTAGTAACCGTATTTTCACGAGAGAAAAAAAGACAGACTAGCTTCCGAGGAATTAATCCAAACCGGTGCATTGCTTGAAATACTCTACAGTATAAAAAAAATGCAAAAATTAATCACCTTTACTGATTAAGATCTAGATGACAACTATTATGATAATAATAGTAATGTTATAATGAATGGAATCGGCACTTAAATTGTACTCGAGTCCATGATACATGATAAATAATAGTATACTCCCGCTGTACTTGTGTACTCAAATTTTAGTTTCTGTAACCGAAGCCCAGAATTGCAGCCCCTATTACAAATACAATCAGTCATGAACTGTTAGTGTTGTCAGTTTTATCTACTGATCTGGAGACTACTATCTATTCAGCCACTGACATTAATTCTGAGCAGTAGAGCGCTTCCCAATAAAGGGTGTTCCATCTAGACCACTATCTCAGATATATGTAATAATGGAGGATCAACATGCTTAATATAAACGGCAAATTCCACGTTCAGTAGTCAACTGTTGCCCGTAAAAATATTCATAATGTTACACTGATAGCAAAAAAGCAAATAGCCTGTCCACTGTATCAGGGCAGTGCACAATATCCGATTACTTTGTGATACAAGCCCCAAAGGTCACGTTATTCAATATTCTAGCGTTGCCGATTTAAGAATTTCCGCGTCCATAATCCAAAGACCGATTCCATAATCTTTGTTTATAGAGTTGCTCGAATTTCTTATTAATAATAATGTGAAATTTCGGCAAACACTATATCAAAAGCATTTACCCTATGGGTACTGATTGTGAACCCCTTTTTGCTGACCTTTATCTGTTCTGCTCTCTAAATATACGATTAAATTCAGACGCTTTCACAAACCGATCATTTCAAAGCACTTTCCTTCTTATTCATCAAAAGTTATATACACGATCTTCACGCTGTGCATAATGGTTATATATATATGTGAAGGATGTAAATCAAGCCACACTGGATTTGATGGAAACTACAAATAGACCTAACGGCAAATCACATTTAGACCTATAACCCTATAAAAATGAAGCGGGCCTTATCTCTCGTCGACTTTAAGAAAAGAGAGATGATTACAATTTCGACTTGTAAACTATCCCTTTCTGTAAATTCCAGTGGGGGAGTAAGTGAGTGAATATGATTTAACGTCGCTTTCAACTATATTCCAGTCATATCACAACGTTGGGTTCTATTCCTTTTCACACCCGGGAACCACACGGGGTGGGGTCCTATTCCATTTCACACCCAGGAAACCTAAGGGTGTCTCAGTTAGTCGCCTCTTACGACAAGCTCTCGGAAGAGCTGAGGCAAATTCTTACCATGACCTGCGGTGTGCACAATGACATCCCAGGTCAATCCCCCGAAGCCCAACGGGGCGAATTCCAGTGGAACCTGCATATGACGTATACATATCAGTAGTATATCAACGGGATGTCGCCCCTTATTGACCTACTTCCGACAGGGGGCGCTGCGGAGCATGCGGAGCACACGTGATCAAGATCACGTGATCGAGAGGTCAAGGTCACTATAGTTCCGTCACGTGACCGGAAGTGACGCCTGGGAATGTATTCTTCCGCGGTGATGCGGTCACTTCCGCGGACAGAAAGAAGTCCCGAGACTTCGAAATACGCGGGTTTTCGTGAGAATCATCTTGAATGTTCGGGAATGACCGGGAATATAATGTCTGGGAATCTTCGGCAATGTCCGGGAATGTCCGGCCATCTCCGGGAGAATAGAAGGTTAAATAAGCCTTTGATGCCAAAGCATCATTTGCGGTATAGGTTGTGACATCTTATTCTTCACGTAGAACACGAAAAAGTCACTGTGCGCATGCGCAGTGGGAAAGTAGCGTTGGGTGGTCGTTTTGGGGTCGAACTGGGCCCCTAATTGGTATCAATGTGAAGCATGCGCGAGGGAGCATCCGATGGGATGAGTGTAACGTGCAACTGACGTCATTCTCTACATGCGCAGTAGACAAAGAGTATGGAAATTGACGTTTTGGGGTCGGGCTGGGCCCATAAAGGTTCGATTGGGTCGAGTGAGGTATCAATGTGAAGCATACGTAAGGGAGCATCCGAAGGGATGGGTGTGACGTGGAACTGACGTCATTCTGCGCATGCGCAGTAGACAAAGTGTATGGAAATAGACGTTTTGGGGCCGAGGTGGGCCAATATTGGTCCCATTGGGCCGTGGGACGTATAAATGTGAAGCATACGTGAGGGAACATCCGAAGGGATGGATGTGACGTGGAACTGACGTCATTCTGCGCATGCGCAGTAGACAAAGTGTATGGAAATAGACGTTTTGGGGTCTACGTTGGTCAATATTGGTCCGATTGGGCCGTGGGAGGTGTCAATCTGTAGCACCCGTGAAGGAGAATCCGACGGGATGAGTGTGACGCGGAACTGCCATCATTCTGCGCATGCGCAGTAGACAAAGGGTATGGAAATAGACGTTTTGGGGCCGAGATGGGCCACTATTGGTCATCCGACGAGTTGGGTGTCTAGTCCGTTTCCGTAAACAATTGAAATATCAAACACCAGCATTGTATATAACGCACGGTCACATTATGTACAAGTGTTTACTGAGCTCAAGTCAACGATCAGCATGAGACATATAGAGTATATATGGCATGTTATGCTATTTATCAGTGCATGGGGGACTCATTCAGCCGATGGGGTGGTCGATTAGTTTAACCACGAAGAACGTAACATTGGTCACCCTCTCCACTTTCCAATGGTGTTGGGGCGTTGACGTCGCGCCCATTCCAAGAGATCCACGGTGTCCAGTTCCTCCAGCATCGTCTCCAGTAACGCACAATTGGTAATGGTGAAAGGATGGTCGTACACTTGGTTGTTGGCACTGAAATAGAAATAGCGCAGTTGATCCGTCATCTTATGGCGTAAGATATACCCAAAGGCGAAATTTAACTTGAAGGCCGTGGTTTGGTTGTTGAAGATGGCTGCGTAGATGGACGAGGTCGGTCAATCGGAAATGGTACAAGCGGTACAATATAGAGCAATGACGGTGGAAACAGTGCCGAATCATGGGCCAATGGCGCCGATATATGTCACTCACTGGATGGGCGTCCTGTAAGAAATCGCTAGGAACATTTATGAGCTCGTCCTGTGAAACAAATTTACAGCAATGTAGCCTGTAATGGCTACATTGTTTTAATATTCTGACGAAACAAAAGCATGTGCGGAGTGATGAAAACGGCGCTTTCAAAAACCGATCCATCCAAAGCCCGTTCCTTCTCATCCACCAAACGCTATATAGACGATCTTCTCGCTGTGAATAATCGCTATAAATGACGCAGTGAAGGATATATATCCACCTTCACTGGATTTGAAGGAAACTACAGATAACCCTACAGGCACATCATATTTAGACCTTATCTCTATAAAAATGAAGCGGGCCTTCTCTCTCGTCGACTGTATGACAAAAGAGATGATTACAATTTCGACATCGTAAACTATCCCTTTCTGGGCAGTAATATACCAGTGGGACCTGCATATGGCGTATACATATCACGCCTAGTAGCATTTGCTAGATCTTGTGTTAAATGTGACGATTTCAATCGACGTCACAAAACATTGTTGCAGAAACTTATCAAACAGGGCTACACCACCAAGCGCCTCCACTCAAAGTTTCTCAAATTTGGCGATACATATCGCATGCTGATAGCAGAATAAGAGCATAGCGTACAAGATCTATGGCGTTACGTTTCGTAACTTGTGTCTAATTCCGCTTAACCCGGGGCTAGGGGCCGTATGAACCTATGTACTTTAAGATCCTCATGGTACTCATATGAACAGTCACAATCAAAGCGTGACTGAGATACATCATTCTTTAGATGACGACTTTACAACGAATATTATGGATTCAGAATACTGATCAGCGATACGGATTTGATATTTTTTGAACATCATGATGACTTGCCGGCATCATTGAAAACTGTTGACCGCTTTTCTCTTGCAGGAAACAAGCCTATGTTTATGTATACTATGATTGTCTTTTTGAATTTGGTGGTAATACTGTTATATGGAATAGGTCTTTGAATTATGGACGCGGATATTCTCTAATGGACGACGGCTGAATTATGAATGACGGACCAGACGCTTGTAATAGACACCCATACCGTCGGATGCTCCCTCACCAGTGCTACACATTGATACCTTACTCGGCCCAATCGGACCAATATTGGCCCCAAAACGTCTATTCCCATAACCTTTTCCCACAATTCCGTCTGCCCATGCGCAGAATGACGATATTTCTACTCCTACACCCATCCAGTCGGATGCTGCCTCATGTATGCTTCACAATGATAATGGACCAATAGTGGATAGTGGATAACGTGTCTACTTCTGGAGAGCAACCCGGATTCGAGTCCCACTGGGACCCTTTCCCTTCTCTCGCTGTATGGCTATGACGAGGGTTCCCCACTTGCCATTTAGGCTGGGCATAGTGCTGGCGATATTGTCGGGGATCCTGTTCCATGCATTTCATGAATGCCTTGACATTAAAGGCTTATGGATCCTTCTATTCCCCCGGAGATGGCCGGACATTGCCGGAGATGACAGGACATTCCCGGACGTTGCCGAAGATTCCCGGACATTATATTCCCGGCCATTCAAGATGATTCTCACGAAAACCCGCGTATTTGAAGTCTCGGGACATCTTTCTGTCCGCGGAAGTAACCGCATCACCGCGGAAGAATACATCCTCAGTGGTCACTTCCGGTCACGTGACGGAACTATAGTGACCTTGACCTCTCGATCACGTGATCTTGACCACTTGATCGTCACGTGAGTTCCGCATGCTTCCCAGCGCCCCCTGTCGGAAGAAGGTCAATAAGGGTCGAGATCCCGTTTATATACTACTCCTATCACGCCTAGTAGCATTTGCTGGATCAAGTGTGAAATGTGACGATTTTAATCAACGTGACAAGGCAGTATTGCAAACTTATAACACAGCTATACCACCACGCGCCTGCAATCAAATTTTTTCCAAATTTAGCGATGAATTTCCCATGCTAATAGCAAAATACGAGCTTAGCGTACAAATACGGTGGCTTGTTAGGGCCATGCATTGATCTTTCCAATTTTCTGCCTTTCTCTAATTTTCAAGATTTCACTTCCGCATTTTCTCTCTTTTCTTGTCATCCTCTTAGATTCATTTTCGATTTTTCAAAATTTATCTTTGATTTTTTTATTCATTCTCAAAAAACTGCAACCAGTTCCGTACGAAAACGCTGGAAATTCATTTTCAAGAGACAAGAACAATTCAAACGACCACATGAAAACACTGGAAATTAGCGAAAACCTCGAAAATTGCGTGAAACATCAGAAATAGCAAAAAACACAGAAAATTCCGTATAATTTCCACCGCGGTTGACATACTTTCCACCGCCGTTGAAATAGTTTCCACCGCGGTTGAAATACTTTCCACCGCGGTTGAAATACTTTCCACCGCGGTTGAAATACTTTCCACCGCGGTTGAGATGCTTTCCACTACGGTTGAAATAGTTTCCACCGTGGTTGAAATACTTTCCACCGCGGTTGAAGTACTTTCCACCGTGGTTGAAATAGTTTCCACCGCGGTTGAAATACTTTCCACCACGGTTGAAATACTTTCCACCACGGTTGAAATTAATAGTTTCCCCCACGGTTGAAATAGTTTCCACCGCGGTTGAAATACTTCCCAACGCGGTTGAAATAGTTTCCACTGCGGTTGAAATACTTAACACCGCGGTTGAAATTAGTAGTTTCCACCGCGGTTGAAATAGTTTCCACCGCGGTTGAAATAGTTTCCACCGCGGTTGAAATAGTTTCCACCGCGGTTGAAATAGTTTCCACCGCGGTTGAAATAGTTTCCACCGCGGTTGAAATAGTTTCCACCGCGGTTGAAATACTTTTTCGATGTTTTTGCTAATTTTTAGTGTTTTCACATGGTTGTTCGATTTTTGCAGTCGCTTGAAAATGGATAGAAGAATTTGTTAAAACCAGAAAACAACTTTATATCTCGGAAATGAATCGATGTCAATGGCAAGAAATTACAGAAAACGCGGAAATGAAATCTTGAAAACTAGTAAAAGGCAGAAAATTGCAAAAATCAATGCATGGCCCTAACAATTAAGCCACCGTAGTACAAATTCCATGGCGTTACGTTTCGTAACTTGTGTCTAATTCCGCTTAATCCGGGGCTAGTGACCGTATGAACATATGTACTGCAAGATCCTCATACGATTCAGATGAACAGGCACAATCAAAGCGTCATCATTCTCTAGATAACTTTGCAATGAAAATCATATGGATTAAGAATAAGGATCAGCGATACGGATTAATATTTTTGGAACATTGTCTTCCCGACATCATTGAAAACTGTTGACCGCTTCTCTCTTGCATGAAGCTAGCCTAGTAGGGACCCTACAATCAGATATTGGCAAGAACATAAAAAGTGCAAATCTGATCAGTCCTACCCTAATCGAAAGGCTACTGTGATGTCCATCATAACCAAGCAATTGTTCACTATTTTACAAGAGTCTTCATATGCTTGCTGCGCAAACTTATTGTACATGCCAACTGGTGTTTGGGTCAGAAACAAACTATTTCTTTGATCCAATTGCTTAATTATTACCCACAGATAACTTATGTTTGTAAATGACGTTAGAAAATACCGTTTCATGGATATTCGGAGAGGATTCCTTCCTCAGTTAACACGATCGAGACTTCCAAATAAATGCAGATATTGCAAGATTACCAATTTAGTGCTGAGCAAACTAATATCGCATTTCGAAAGATTGAAGATAAAGTAATATACATCCTGGTGTTGACCATTTTCTATGGTACAATGCTGGGTAGGACAAAATGTGTTTTACCTTCATTATTGTACGTGCTTTGGTGATATTTATGACGGTGAAGGCAGCCATTTCTCAATTTTGGGTGTTCTCAGAACGATTCAATAAAACGTTCCACAGAATATTATATTGTTGGATACACCGTCATTTTCGTGGAATGGCTGGATTGGTTGGTTGTTTGGAGTTTAACGTCGCACCTAACCTTATCGGTCACACGGCGACGATGACCCAAACAAACATACCCTAGCAAAACCCTAACAAAAACTATAATTTTTTTTTTGAAAATTAGGCTCTACAGACACTGGTGATCACAATGGATCGTCAGAGAGCATAATTTGTTTGGCACTTTGATTTACCTCCTGTGCCAGACAAACATGGTATGGTACAAACCATGCTGCCGTAAGCTGGAATGGCTAGAGTATATAGTGGAACTATTCATATTCGCGTCCACTAAGAACCTTCAGGACACCGTAGGTTCAACATCCCAAAATACTGCTTCAATAATATGGTCCCCATTTCAAGTTAGTCTGGATTCTGCAATTAGTCTTGATAGCAGGCTTTTTCGTATAGAAAGGTCTGAACAACACAACTTACGTGAAAGACCTAAGAATAACACGATCTTTATTTGTCTTTTACGGTAAACCGTTTAGTTTTCTTCAGCAATATATGCTCGATTCAGTGGTAACGTAGCTTGTTGAGAATAAGTTTTACGATTTCATAATCCGTGTGGTGATAACGGTGTACTCCTTGGCTAGGCCTACTTATGGTAGCCTCCGTGGTGAATGATTCGTGTAGAATTTTACACTACAGAACGAACCGTGGCCATACGATGTCGCTAGACGGGTTTTACGACATCCCCGCTTCGAGCGAGTGTTGGCAACCCTTTCGGAAGATCTGAACACCGGTACGAAAACTCTCATTCTCGCGAGCCAGTGTATCGATTGATCTGAACATTAGGATCGATACACTGGCTTGGCTAGTTACCCATTCCAGTTCTGGATATAAATAAATCAAAGCGTTTCCTCTAAATCAAACCAATCAGTGAACACGTCATAGTGGTGGTGACTGAGGAGACCCGTGCTGGTGCTTGGTCCAAAAAAGAGAGATTAAAATGTTTTCCTATTCATAAATTTTTTTTCTGAAATGTATTTTTCTCCTGTCAATTCGACTCATTTCAGAGGATTGGTGAAAGTTTTTATGAGAAAAAGTCAAAATATAGGAAATATAAGGTTTTGAGTTAAATATAGAAAAAAATAAGAATGACTTACAACAGTTGAACTATATGAACTACAGGAGGCAGTTGCAGGCCTGGAAGTTATAAATAATCTACTATTTCCTCATTCACGTAAGCCCACGATCTACAGTTGGCATTACTCCAACTGGGTCTCGTATTTACAAAGCGAAATAATTGGGGGTGGGGGTGAATAAACAGTCGACTGTATAATTTATTACGAAATGTACAAATCCGTGGGGGGAATCGCCGAGGAAGAAAATGAAGCTCAGATTCATCCCCACTCTCACATTAAATAGTCTAGCACAGATGTCAAGTGTTCCTCTACCGCGAGGACCGGTTGGCAATCACCCAACTGGATCAATGCATGTCCGAGTATTCATGCACTTGTTGATATATTCGGTTTATGGTATTACAGACAGATCGATTCGCACGGACTTCTATTAAACGAAGTCTCAATATCCAGATTACATAATACACAAATATGTCGGATACGGATATTTCCCCATAAGTATTTGCCTATTTAAAATACCTGCGACAAATCAAAAAGTTATTCCGTATATCCCAATTGATTTACAAGGGATTTTATCTGAATATCACAGAGTTTCAGCCACAGAACATGCCGAACGAATTTGAATTTGATAATTCTTTGAATCGCAGGAACCTATAATTTATAGGATTACGCTCAGATCACAGACGAAATATTATCGGTTCGCTATGTCATTGAAAATGATTTGAAATAAATTGAGAAGTAGTTGCAGAAGTGTAACTCTCTTGATGACCAAAAAATAATTGGTATTATTTAAACTTAACCAGTAAATTCAGGATTTTATTTAACCCGAGATCAGTACTGATAATACCCTGAATTCGTTTTGCAACAAATAATGGACATATCACATCTTGCAAAACAGATATATATCGAACACACATAACGGCAATATTCCGATTTAACTCGCATTAACGTTACCCCCAGCTTTCTCTCCAACACTTAACCGTTCTCAATACATGATGAAAAATATGTATTAATATTTCAACATTCCAGGAATTCAAATAAAAAATATAACAGATTACGATTTGCCAACAATGTCCACAGCACAGACCTTTCATAAACAAAGGTATTGGAATTTATGAAGTCTTGTCAGTAACATCATTTATGTTTACACTTTAGCCACGAGGTGAGGCGCGCAATGCATTGTGGGAGGGCCTATATAAGCACATGTCGCCCACTATCCACCAAACCCGGGGTTTACGCGCTCTAAACCACACAGAATTGTGAACAATCTCACATTCTCAGCATCCTGTGTCATCTCAACACAGATAGAACACCACGGTAGTCCAGACACGGGTGATTATCGGTACTAGGTGATATTTCTTGCCCAGTTTGCTCACTGCCTTGGTATATTTTCCATGTTAACAGGCGGATTGCAAAACTGGCAAGAAAGCTTGCTATTGTTGAAATCGTTTATATACTTTCCGCTCTCTCCTGACCACGTGCTAGAAATCGACCAATGAAAATGGGATCGCTGAGGGCGTGGACAGCTGTGAGCCAATGGAAATCTATCACATGTACGCCTGACGTAGCAAGCATGATGTCCACGTGCTTGATAAATTAAGATAAGGCCGATAAAGGTGAAGGACAAGCACGTTTTCCCTGGAAGCTAGAGCTAAATTTAGCACAACTGGATAGAACTGCTTACAGCTAGTTTGAAATTCTGTATTCTCATTTTAGCGCAAACCTAGTTTATTTTCTGTGAATTTATTTGTGCTGTCTCTAATGAAACCGAATGATATATTTGAGAATGAGAAAGAACCAAATGTTTAATTTTATAACATGAACAAAGTGGTCAGAGAACTTGAAAACCTTTTTTCTATCGAGAAGTCATAAAGCTATGATAAAGATGTAAAGAAAAAATGAAATGTTATGAATCCAGTATAGGCTATAGTGACTGAAAACAGTTTTTAAAAAGTTCTTTAGCAAGGTTAAACCAGAAGTCGAGAGGCTGGAATGGCAAAACAATCACCAAAAAACTATGTATGTCTGATCACCCTCTAAATCATTAAAAGAACAAAGAAATGATTGATTATCTGCATGATTTTGGAGATCCTCGCAAGCCAGTGTATCAATCGATCTGTTAGGTTGATACACGCTGGTCTGAATCGAACCAATCAGTAAGCGCACTTCAAGCCAGCTGATTAGGCCAATCCATTGTGAGGTTTGCGATTTCATCGTTGGCGAAACAAATTTGATGTCCGCGGTCTGAAATCGACATCGGAAGTCAGAACATAATCCGCAGTCTTGAGATACCAACCTGTATGAGATTGTATAAAAGAGGCAAGAACTCGTGCATTTGAATCACCAAAAATGTCCAGGTAAAGCCTCTGCAAGGATTTATTAGGATTTACCTGGACTTGTGAAGATGAATTTGGGACAACTTCCTGTACCCTGGATTTTATGCTGGGAAATATATATTGAATATATGTGAAGGCCAATGTGTTTTTTGAAGCTATGTATGCTACAACTTGAACAAAATTTAAAAAACAAATTAACTCATTACTGTGTAGCCTCGTAATTAATGCTGTTTATTGGGGCCGAAATTTGAACCACCTTGTAGAGTTTCAGCCTTACAGTCAAAACTGTGACCACAGAAAATTGGGAGAGAGAGAGAATTAAAGTTTAACGTTGCATAAACTGACCAACCTCTCGATACCGACATTATGTTTAACTTGGGACCCAATAGTTTTGATTAAAGTATTTTGAACCCTGAAACTAAAACCCTGTCAAAACTGACACTATAATCTGGTCTCAAGCATGTTCAATTTTCACAGGTTTCACTGTATGCATTGTATTGGGGGAAGCAATATAGTGTCCCACTTTAATATCAGACATCCTATAGAGAGCTACACTGTGTATATCCATAAAAATAACATTCTACAATATTTCTTAATACTATAAAAATTTTAAACCTTTGCAGCCATTCTATCCTAATGGAGGTGAGAATGTGTGCCCTAGTCCACCACGCAGTTATGAGAGCCACAGCGCCTGTAGCAGCAAGCCATCTAGTCCCAAAGGAGGTGATATATCATCGGGTGGGTGTTCACCGCAGTCCCTTGGAAAGAGTGGAACTGGAAGACCAGTCAACCCAATTCCACGTCACAAGCGGCATTCTCACATCAATGCGGAGCTCCGAAGAAGAAGCAAAATTCAGGTTTGCTTCACGTCACCCAGTGCTCACAGTTTCTGTGGCACTGTCGCTGACATTACTCCATTTGTCTATTGTTATTTATTCATTTGTATTATACTTCTCTACTGTTTCATTTCGTCTAGTACCGTTTACCGCCAGAATTGGGAATATGATGTAATTTCGAGGTCGGAAGTTAACGAGAAATCAGAATAAATCCATGACTATTGGAACTCAGAAGGACAGAGGGTTAAATGGTCGATATCATTCACCACCCAGATGGTTAAAGGGTCTCTAGAATTTCCCCAGCCAGAATTGAGGACTGTTGGATGGTTCAAGATGATCGGTGGTCAAGTTGTATTATATGACCGTTTCTCTTAGTGATAGCGAGGCATGCATGCTTAACATGCAGCTGCTGACAGTCTGTTTACTGTATTTCAAGTATGAATGTTTGTTATACGAGTTAACATGTTTTACTGATTGGGCAAACTTGAAACTAAATTTTTGGGCCTCAAGTATAGTAAATATTCCGATAATTCTATCACATAATCAACTTCTCACATAATCAACTTATCACATAATCAACTTATCCCCCAAATTCTTTATCAAATTTAATTTCATCGCATTCTTAATTTGGGAGAAATTGAATGGATGAAAATCCCCCTCCATCTCATCATCATTCCATCAAAGGAACACAATTCAGTGTTTTCTATTTCGCCAATTGTGCTTCTTAGTTATCGGAGCATTTACTGTTTGTCTGAGGAGCAAAAATAATATGTCGTTTAGGATAGTTTTAAAACACGTACATGTATTTTTGCAGGAATTATGTAACGGAATTTTATTCATATTCGTAGAACAAGACATTGATAGCATTTGTTTGATTTTAATAGAGAGGCTTTGCAGAGATTCAGAGCTTGGTGCCTGCAGTCAGCGAGAGTTCAACATGTAAAGGCAGTAAATCTGGAAAACTGTTCAAGAGTAAGTTCTTCCAATTTAGTGTTATCTTAGTTTTACTTAATTATTGTATGGCCTGTACCTTAATTAGCAGTATTTGATGTGTTAGTCAGACGTAGAATTCCCATTATGCACAAAATGTTTGCATTATGTGTGTACAGTTAGGGACGGACAAAGCCACATTCTGCCAAGAAAAGTAGTGCTAAGAAAAGTAGAGCCAAAATTTATCCCTTAATATTTCGACTCCTAGAGATTTGGTTTAGGCACAGATTCTCATGAAATATTGAAATAGTAAAATCTTCGAAGTTTTGAGAAAACATCTTTTCTTTAGCTTCAATTTGGCTTTGTCCCATTGGCGCCGACATGGGTTGGTGTTCTAGATGTGTTTGTTAGGCCCCCTTTAGCCCGGGGGCAGCCCTTACCCATAAGTCTGACACATCTCCATCTTGTAGCTGCGGAATACTGTCGTCAGCTCAAAGCTGAATGTAAGGGTCGGGAGGACGAGGCCACTGCTCTCCGCCACGAGATTCAGGCCTTGAGTACCGAAATACAGTAAGTCCACAACACATTCTTTACGTGTGCTCATAATCTGTGATTCCTTGTACCATTTGGAGCACCCGAGTCGTCATCATGTATGCTGAGAAAGACGACTTTGACATTGTTTCCAATATTTCGGAGCAATAATCGTTGTCTTGTGCTTCCGCAGAAACAAGTGAAATTTGAGTCACAACTGAAGCACGACCACTTGAAATACTTGGGTATCATAATGGCTGGCTGTGTTTGATTACGTTAACCTTTTGCAAAGTAGTTCATGTAAATAATCACATGACTGTCATGTGATATCATGATATTAAGTCCATTAACATGTGTAACCAATTCACCCCACCATCTTCCGAAGACTTGGGTGCTTCAACTGTGTCTGTATGTCATTTACCTAGACTCAAGCTGTATGTAACGTATAGCTCCCAATACATACTCTTGTTAAAGGTATATTTTTATCCAGAATGGGCCACACATTGTAAATGTGCTGTTCAATCATGTATTGTTCTTGAGTTAAATGAACCCTCTTACTTCTTAAATGTACTTCTCACTCGAACACTTCCATTCAGTTGCTTTCTTAACGAACTAATGTGTGTTGTAACTTCCACAGAAAGATGAACAATATCCCTAATACATTCTCCCATTTATTTCAGGTATTCTGTAGTTTTTAGGTGTATAGGTGCATGAGGCTTTGTATAGATCTTGTTATAGGCAGTATAATGGAAACAAAAAGAATTGCTTACACCCATTGACACGTTGGAACACCACTCTATTTATTTTAGCAGTTTAAATGCAAAAATAAATCACTTATTTTAGCATGGCATGGAAATTCTGTGAATGATGGAAGAATTATGTATTTCATTGTTGTTCGGTTTTTTTCAGTTATCTTTCCTATAAACAAAGATTATACAAAGCCTAGAATTTTTAAATAGTCTAATATTAAACTTGTTTCATTTAATTGTACACAGCTAGAGTAAGTGGTTGGTTAGAGAGACTCATGGGAATGTGTTAATTCAGTGTTTGTATCTGCTTAACTTATAGCCAGTACCAGTCTCTGTTACCTGCGGCTGGACTGAGGAAGGTTGATCGTCCCACCTGTCACATGGAGAAGATGCTTGAAGATTACATCAGGAAAAGAACCTACGGAAACTGGAAATTCTGGATTGTATCCTTTTGACTCGTACATGTGACATCAGCGGAAATTAGTTTGGTAAAATTGCCATTGCGAAATATCAGTATTACATCACTGAACAGAAATACACATCTGCTCAAACAGATCAACTTAAAAATGTGTTTATCTAAAATATCATGCACAAATTTGGTCTTTAATGCAAAACACAGAACATAGTTACTATGGTTGAGGCTACCAGTAAGAAGGTTATTGAGAGGGGGGATGGCAATTTTCAATGGATGCATACCTGTTCAATTGAAACAACCTTTATTCCAGTGTTCAACCCAGGATCTCAAGAACTTGACTGCATGCATTGTAGTCAAAGGGAGATAACCCAGAATAAACTCAGTTGAACACTGAAAACAATTCAAGGATTTCTCTGGAATTTAAGGCTGTGTATTAAATATCTGGGATTTTCCTATGGAATTCAGAATTGGTTCTGGGAAATTTAGAAGCTGAAATTCAAGAGAAGTTGATTATCGATCGATTGTAGAGCTGAATGCTCAGTCATAGGGTATAGAATATATATAGAATCCATATATCATAAGTCTTCAAATTCAAAAGCTGGTTAAGTGAGTCATATTTTCCTTCGTACACACAACAAAATTAAACCTATTCCATTCCCTTAACTTGAAACCACAGTTCAGCTTATTGGTGCGTCCACTCTTTGCCACATATAACGCCATGGTGTCCACATCCACAGGGGAAGAGTTCGTTAACACAGTCTGTCACTGGGTCGAGCAGCATTGTTCTCTAGTCGCTTTACGACCCGGTATGTTGGTGGTTTCTTATTTCTTAATGAAGTTTGCTTCTCCAAAGGCTTTACTAAGGATATATATAAAAAAAAATCTGCATTTGCCTGCTCCCAAGAGTACCAAATTTGAGCAAGAGAACATTTACAGAGTACAAATTATGACTTAGAGAACTTTTAATGGAGTACCAAATTATGACCTGGAGAACAGGAAACGGAGTACCAAATTGACCTAGAGAACATTTAACGGAGTACAAATTTTGAACTACAGAACATTTAACCGAGTTCCAAATTGACCAAGAGAACATTTAACGGAGTACAAATTTAATTGGGTACCAAATTGACCTAGAGAACATTTAACTGAAAACCAATTTTGACCGAGATAACATTTAACTGAGTACGGAATTTGACCTAGAGAACATTTAACGGAGTACCAATTTTGACCTAGAGCATGGGCGTCGCCAGGATTTCTGGAGAGGTGGTCGTTTCCTATGCTTACTTCTTAAAGAGCCCATCACTGTGATGTCCAACATAGGACAATAACATACAGTTGAGCGCTGAAGGGGGGTCGTTCGCACCCAACGACGCCCTACTAGCGACGCCCTTGTAGAAAACATTATTTTAACGGAGTAACAATTTTTGACCTAAATGTCTCGAAGTACCAATTTTGAACTAGAGAACATTTAACTGAGTACGAATTTTGACCTAGAGAACATTTAACCAATTACCAGGTTTGACCTAGAGAACATGTTAATGTTCCAGAAAATGTAATTGAAATTAATTGCTGTAAAGGAAGTGAGAGTTTAAACATTCCATATGAGAACTGAAAAAATTGTAATGGACTGTATGTTGTTTGTTACATTTCAGCGGTTTTAACGGTACTTCGACAGGTCAGTACTCAGACGTCTATAATGACAGACCCGAATCGAGTTCCAGAAGAAGCGGTCCAGAAAACGTTAGAACGCCAGGAGGGCATTGCCAGCTTATAACATTAACTCAACCCTTTGTTTTCTACAAAGTCTTGTCCCATTTTGCCAGTATTTCCTTCAGCCTGTAAATATTCTCAACGCTGAGCAATATGTTTTATGTCATTTATTTATGGTCCTCCTGATGTTGGTTCAAACTTTTCATGATAAAAAAAATGATATCTTGGAAATAAAATGTTCACGTGTGTATGCATGTCTTGAGGGAATGATGTTCATCCATCAGTGTTAATTGTTAAGTTTGGTTTTCACCAGTATGAATGGTTTTCATTTACAAACACGACCCGAGGCTTCTTTTTATTAGTCCGAGGTTTGTTTTTTCCTCTCTTCTTTTTCTGTAAAATCTGGATTAACTACTGGGCATTTATTGCTTGTTTTGAGTCCTGATTTACAGCAACCCTTACAATACCCACATGGTCAAGGGCTTTTACAGAGTGTTATAATTCAAACCTCGTACTGTTTAAAAAGACCATGTTTTAATAGTGTTTTCGAGAAAATAGTTGATCTCTTGCTTTATAGAAAGTGCTAATTCTTGTGTAGGCAAGAGAAATGTATAGTTATCTGGGATTATCTTAGGAGATGGATAAGTTTGCCAGACAGGATTAATCTGCCTTGTATACACTCAAGTCTCCATTAGTGAAATCAACATTCAAATTTGGATCTATCTATCTTATAAATTCGGTCAACATGAACTTAATTTAATTTGAGAATTTAAAAGGAATATGTTATTTCAACATTTGCATTTATACCATCCATCAACCTATTGTTTGTATATCGGATCACTTCAATATTCCTGTTTTTTAATTATTCGAGAAGTTACTGTACATAATTTTTATGATAATGAAAAAAATGAGTGTAGTAAATTGTATGCTACAGTTCTGAATTATATTTTAGTGAAAATCTGCTGATACACCGATCAATCAGAATTTGACATGTATTTGATAAGATATTTCAGTTCTGATTTTTTCTGGATTTTCAAGCCAGTGACGAAATTTTCAGTTTCAATTTGGATGACGAATTAAGAGCTGCATGCAACAGTTGACATCTTTTATTCGTTTGCTTTATCTTGAGAGATTGGCATCATTGAAAGTTTTGAAGTGCATTTATTTAGAATGTTGAATTATTATGTTTGTATATTAGTAAATATAAAAACAAAGTGGTGTTATTCAAACTTCAGTTTGCAGCACAAGAATTTATTTATTGGTGGATTCAGTGAATGTTTTCTGCATATGCTACAGAAATTTCACTGGGTTAATTATTAGTCAAATTTGATTATTCTCAGTATTTTTGTCCATGAAACATCTATGCCTACAAACCAGATAACTGTAGTATAAACATGCCTACAAACCAGATAACTGTAGTATAAATTGGTGATAATCTGTTGCCCAAGAATAAGTGACAGATTGCTCAATGTGTAAAAATACATGCAGGGTGTGTAGTTCATATTGCTACATTGCAGAATTAATGCTACATATTAGAAATTGAGTCATATACTGCAACATAAAGGCCACATATTGCAACATGAATGTTACATGTTGCAACTTCGTGCTAGTAATGTGTTGAACTGTTACATGTTGTAACGAATAGTTATAAACTGCAATATGAACAACACAAGGCGTTAAACTATCGCAAAAATGTTGCGGTCTTTAGGCTACAAGTTGCAACGGACGAGCTACTTGTTCCTGATTGTTATTTCATTATTAATGGTCGCCGGCCATTTCTTACTCGATGTTTAACATCCGTAGCTTATGAAGAGTAGGGTGTAATGCCGAGTTAATTTCTGGTCGCCTGGAATCCAATTATGGTCACATTTTCTAAGACTGATCTAAAGGTGTGGATTATGCCGCCACACAGAAAACAATTTGCATATGGATATCTGAGATTCGTACTTTGTATGAGAGAATGTCCCATGCCATTCCAAATATAACCTTGTGTTTGAAAGCAAATTTCCATGTGTATTGTCAAAACTACATTGATTCTGCATTGGTTAGCAGAATATTGTGGTGAAGATTACAAGTCCAAATGTGATAATTCTAGTGCCAGATTATAAGACAATTTTATTTCATTGCATTTAACATCTCCGCCTCCAACCTTTTAATTCAGTACATCTGTTTCTCATATAATAAGTCTGAGATTTTCTCTTCCCGCAGCCTGTATCTTTCATTCACCATTTTCCAAGCTGTTAATGTATCGAGGAATACCGGTGACTCTTCAATATTTGTTTAATTTCTTGTTTTCTGATTATTTCTTCAAAAATTTAATTTAATGAAGGGATGGTCATTTTCTGTGTGATTTCAAGCTGTGTGTTAACGGTCATATCATTATCGCTCTAATATGCTGTCCAGTCTCACCTTCTGACTCGTTAAAATATAAAGGTTACATTGCTATATCACGTCCATCCTTATGTCGTATGTCACTTAAACAGTGCTAATTATTTTCATCCACAGCAACATATTTGTTCATGTATATTTTTGTACATATCGGGCGTATTTTCCTTCTGTTTTGATTACCGGTACTGAGAACTTACATATTTTGGTTTTCTTGAGATTTACTGAAATGAACATGCTGTGTCACATGCCACAGTTGCCTGGCCTTTGGGATATTGGATGGTAGATTTATTTGCAGTAAATTATGAAAGTTAATGATAAATTCGGAAATAAAATTTTCTACCATGCATATCCTGACCTCTATCACATAGAAACAGTATTCTTTTTTTTCTATGTCATAGAGGTCAGGGTATAGTAGAAAATTTAAACTGCAGTAACTCGGCTTGACGTCAAAGGGAATGACTTTATTTGAGTCAAGATAAAAGAGAAATACATTTAGGAAAATGTAAAAAAAATTATAAATATATATTTGAAAAAATAAAATATTATTAATGTTCATAATTTATTGAAAATATACGTAGACATCTTCCATTCAATATCCCACAGGTCAGGCAACTATGGCGAAAACGCACTTGAGAATATATAAGTTCATGAGACAAACATAAAAAAAATCGTTTCAGTATTCCTGTGTCTTTGTTTTTTTGATAAATCTGTTCGTCCGTTTCGTGTCTGTTACATACCTATGCAATGTCACGTTTTAGTGGGTGGAGAAATTACTCCTGAGCAGGAGACGTGTCACATTCCGGTCGGGCAAAGTAAAAGTCTCGATCATAAATCCCGTGTTTTGTTTTTTTTTTGCTTTTTTTGGAGAGATATTTGAAAGGAAGACGATTTGTCGCATAACAGGATTAAGGTCCAAGATAAAGGACATTATGGCCCCAAAAATAGGAAATCGCTGAAAATCATATACTTTGCCCCTCGGCCGAACCGTGTTGTCTGGCCATACTTCAGGTCATGGTAAGAATAGGTCTCGGCCTCTCCGAGAGCTTGTCATAAGAGGCGACTAACTGGAGCACCCGTGGGGTCCCCGGTTGTGAAAAGAAATAGGAACCAAATGTGTTGATATGATTGAAATAGTGTTGAAAGCAACGTTAAAGCATATTCACTCAATCAGCTGAGTGTGAAAAGGAATAGGACCCAAACGTCGTGATTTGACTGAAATAGTGTTGAGAGCGACGTTAAATCATTCACTCGCTTGCCTTTCGGTCGATTTTGGCGGAGGGTATTGTCGATGTCGTCTCTCTGTCTGTCCGTCCGTCCATATTGGATGTTGTCACGAGAGGTCCTGAAGGACTACAGCCAGCCTCTCCAAAATAATACAATAGGTGCAGCTGCATGGTGATGGACCAGAATCTATACTTTTTCCAGGTCACATTACATGTTGAACATAGATTTGATACTACAAAAGCTAGAAATCTCTGTTCAAGGCGGGTTAAAAACTTATGAAAAATGTTTTTGTTGCACATTGTGGTGTCAGTTTTCTAAATGTTCTGGTTACTGAGATATTATGTTCGAAGTGTAACGACCACATTTTATGTGTCGTGTGTGGTTACTTGAAAACCACCACATCAAATACTACTACTCGCTGTGTCGCACGCACACTTCATAGTCTGAATCTACCAAACAAGAGCTTCAATACAACAAAATGCATAGCACTTTCTGGACCATGTATATATGGCTCACATATACTCTCATATTCTCCCTTCAACTACTCGCTAACAGCGCATGCACAGGATGACGTTATAGAGGAAATTGTCGACGCAATTTGACTCCACAGTAGATTGAGAGTTTCAATATGTCCACACACGACACATTTGATTCATGTCTGGTGCACAAATACCCCCAACAATCACAGAGCAGGACTTCGTGACGAGAGCGCAAGCGCATGATAACGTCACGGCCAATTCATGTAATGGCCCCGAGACCACAATCTCCATACCCTGATTATCAAATAGTCAAACGATGAGAGAAGAAACTGTTAAACAGGCTGCAATCTACAGCGTGATCCCGATTGATATATCGAATCCACACACCCACCCTTGCTCCATATGAAGTGTTTCATATATTATGTGTGTAAAACTCGTTTTTCTGGATTTTTTTTTTTTTTTTTTTGCACCTGTGGTCCGGAATTCACGTGAACTGAAGTGCGCACTGCGCAGGCGCGATGATCCCTAGGTCACGTGACCACCACCTTAGCAGACAGGAGTTGCGGTCAAAGTAGGTCATTGATAAAGAATTTATGCTTTCTATACTACAGACGATAACAGTAGATTTGAAGATTAATACAATATCTGCAGAATGTTTATTTACAAAACTGTCCAAATTCATACACACATTCAGCTGCCGATACACTAGAAACCCTTCAAAGATGATTGACCTCGATATTTTCAAAGAATGCTGTTCAAAGAGCATATCTCTTCAGGGATTCAAGAGCCTTCTACGCATACTGGAGCACATCAACAAGCACAATCAGTAAAACATGGCTCCAATGCTTTTACGGAGAGCCATGGTAGCTCTACTATGGTAATTCATACTTCAACAAGCCGATTATACTACTTTGTGTACTTCTATATGTTGTTTTGACATGAAATATATCAAACAATATATATTCGAAGCTACAGTGTCGACACTTCATATTTTCATCACGCTACTGGCATTTTTACAATGATAATATTTCATCGTGTGTATACATTTGTAATAAAATATTTGCATTCTATAGCAACTGGAATTTAGTGCTTGTTTTAATATCCTACTGAAATGACATTCCCACTTATTATATCTTAGATGATGACTAACAACCCTAAATGGTCTGGGGAGTAGGGAGAATTAAGGGTGCATGGGAATTCCCTAATCTACACTTATATATGGGGGGTTTCTGCAAAGGATCTCGTTTAGTGTCGTAACAATAAAATTGTGTTCTTGCCAACATGTTGAGGAATGTAATGGCGCAAATTCTAATAGATTGAACATTTTTTCGCTTATTTGTTGGGAAGTAAGGCTATATATACTCTAGAATCTTGAAAACCTGCATATAATGATATCTAAAGTGATCTTGCTATATGTTAGTGGCTTTGGGAGATGTCATTCCGCTGATCTAGCACTGTCGGCTTTTAAACAGGCTGTGGAATTTTATACATCTCGGAGGAGCCCTGTGTTTGTTTGTTTCTTGGATGCCCGGACGGCATGTGATAGAGTTAATCACTCGACATTTTTGATTGTCCAAGAAATTGTTAAATCCTGGGGTATTATGTCGAGCATCATTGCTCGACAACTGAAAAACTGGATTGAGAAACAAATGTTCATGGTTCAGTGGGGAGGTGTGTTCTCAGAGGCCTTTCTCCGGGTATCAAATGGAGTTCGACAGGGTCGCGTAATGTCCCCATTTTTATACGCCCGCCCAAAAGGGGGACGTATTATGTGATGGCGGTTTCCGTCCGGATGTCCGTCCCCCGGGTCTATATCTGGAACAGTTTTCGTTGAGTGGATACCCTGAGCGGAGACGATGTGTTGCATACCAAAATGGAAGTCAAGGTCAAATGTCAAAGGTCACTGGCCTAAAAAACAGGAAATCACTGAACCGTTCGTGTCCGGTCTATACCTGTGCCCGTTTTCTATCCACAGTTGCAATTTTTTGTGAGTGGATACACTAGGTCGAAACGATGTGTCGCGTACCGAAATTGAAGTGGGGCCATAGGTCACAAAGGTCACTGTTTCATAAAAATCAGGAATTCATTGATCATTAACAGTTTTCTATCTACAGTTTCAATTTTTGGTGAGTGGATACCCTGGGGGGGGGGGGAGTCACAAACCAAATGTAGGTCAAGATCAGAGGCCAAAGCCTAAAAATCAGGAAATTATTGAAAATTGCTTATTTTTTGTAAGTGGATTCAGTAGGGGAAAAGACCTGTTGCATATCAAAAATTAGGTCAAGGTCAAAGGTCACTGTCACCCCAAATTCAATAAATCATTAAAAGTATATTTTTGTGACAGGAGATACATTATGGGGACAGGATGTGTCACGAACCAAAATGTAGGTCAAGGTCACTGTGACCCCAAATTCTGAAATTCATAAAAATCATGATTTTGGGTCTGTAGATGCATAAATTCCCTCTATACCGGCATTTTTATAAGTTTCATGCTGGTATCAACACTGTCATTAACATGAATGAAGCGAAGATATACGTATCATCACCTACGTTGTTTTAAAGACGATACTCAAATCTTTCGGACAAGACATAATATGATGAAAATATTTGTCTAGAAATTCCTCGTTTTTGTATGATAATGACAGGCAATCATTGAACTATATCTCTATCGGTACTTAAGCATCGATACTGTACAGAGAGGGTTAAGGGGAGACGATGGGTCGTGTATCAAAATTTAGGCCAAGATCAATGGTCAAGGTCACCCCAACATCAGAAAATCGTTAAAGTCACATTTTATATGCCCATCGAAGACAAGGTCGTATAATCCGATGGTGAGTTCTGTCCATATATCCGTCTATCCATCCATTAACATTTGTTGTCCTTGCGATATCCCAAGTTCCAAGGTACGGATTGGTACCAAACATTAGGTATACCTTACTCGAATGGTAAAAGGTACCCTATTCATTTTGAGGTCAAAGGTCAAGATCACAGTCCCCCAAAACTGAATGCAGTTTAACTGATTATTGTTAGGTTGGACTAAGTTGTCTCCCCTACATGTATATGGCATTTGTCCTGTGGAGTTGTCTCCCCAGTTTGATACATTTATGAAACAGCTACATTCAGTTAAACTGTTGTAATAAAAACCATGCATTTAATATTTTCTGAACTTCATATCTTTTTGAAGATCTTCTCCTCTGAAACCGCTGAACCAATCGATGTGAACTTACTTGTACAGATGATCAATGGGTCGAGGTCTCTCTCTCGAAAAGTTTCTCCGTTTGACAAGATGACCGCCCTCGACCAATCAAAATGTGGCGGATTTTCAAGTAACGGATTTGGATGGAACAAATATGAAATATATTCTATGACATGGCGATCACGAACATGCAAAACAAATTGCTCCTAGCTCACGTGGTTTTGCCGCCATCTTGAATTTTGTGGAAAACTTCACCGATTTTGCAAGGGTGTATTCTCTTGAACCCTGATAGATACAGATTTTTAGGCTACTGCGATACATAGGTATGGCCATGGTCCGTTGCACTGAGAGCAAACACTGTTGATTGCGAACGGTTTGGCGGCCATATTGCATTTAACCCAAAACCATCTTTAAGATCATCTCCTCTGAAACCGCTGAACCACTTGATGCGAAACCTGGCACAAAGGATCAATGGATCAAGGTTTTCCAATACTGTATTTAGAAACTTTCTACGTGAAACAAGATGGCTGCCATAGACCAATCAAAATTGTCGGATTTTGTAGTAACGGATTTGGTGATATATATGTAATATGATATGGTGATGACGAATATGTGAAGATTCTGCTCCTAGGTCAGGTGGTTTGGCCGCCATCTTGTATTTTGTGTGGTAGTCGCTGCTCACAGCTTCAATATTACTTGTGAGTGGTATGCTGCAGAGACTAACAGTATCTTTACTCACAGTATTGTAAAGTATACGTGGCGGAGCATCCGACGGGATGGGTGTGACATGGAACTGACGTCATTCTGCGCATGCGCGGTAGACAAAGGGTATCGGAATAGACGTTTTTGGGGCCGAGAGGGGCCCTAGTGGTCCGATTGGGCCGAGGGAGGTATAAATGTGTGGCATACGTGAAGGTGCATCCGACAGGATGGATGCGACGTGGAACTGACGTCATTCTGCGCATGCGCAGTAGAAAAAGGGTATGGAAATAGGCGTTTTGGGGCCGAGAGGGGCCAATAGTGGTCCGATTGGGTCGAATGAGGTATCATTATAAACCATACGTAAGGGAGCATCCGACGGGAGGAGACTGACGTGAAACTGACGTCATTCTGTGGATGAGCAGTAGACAAAAGGTATGGAAATTGACGTTTTGGGGCCGAGAGGGACCAATAGTGGTCCGATTGGGTCGCGAGAGTTGTCAATGTAAAGCATACGTGAGGGAGCATCCGACGAGAGGGGTGTGACGTGGAACTGACGTCATTCTGCGCATCCGCAGTAGACAAAGAGTATGGAAATAGATGTTTTGGGGCCGAGGTGGGCCCCTAGTGGTCCGATTGGGACGTGGCAGGTGTCAATGTGTAGCATACCTGACGGAGCATCCGATGAGATGGCTGTGACGTGGAACTGACGTCATTCTACGCATGCGCAATAGACAAAGGATATGGAAATAGACGTTTTGGCACGAGGTGGGCTCCTAATGGTTCGATTGGGTCGAGTGAGGTATCAGTGTGAAGCGCTCTTTCAGGGCGCCCGTGAGGCGTGTCCAATGCCCGTCCTAACGCTAGAACGCACTAAGGATGGTGATCGAGTGAGTGAGTGAGTGAATGAATGAATGAATGAATGAATGAATGAGTGAGTGAGTGAGTGGTCATATAAGGTCGTTTGAACACCATTAGCCTCAGTCGGTATCCACCCTCTGACTGGGTACCATGTACTCGTGGTGGTAGCTTTCATGGGGCGGAGCTCTTGAATCGGAGCTCGGAGCTCTTGGAGTCTGAGCTTGGAGCTCAGAGCTCGGAAGTGACGTCATCGTACGCATGCGCACGCACTTGTGGTGAACCGCATACCCTATAGCCGAATGGCATAGGGTACACCAGGGTGTGGGTGCACCATAGGTGCGTGCGCATGTGTACGACGACGTCACTTCCGAGCTCTGAGCTCCAAGAGCTCCAAGCTCAGACTCCAAGATCTCCGAGCTTCGATCCAAGAGCTCCGTCCCATGAAAGCTACCACCACGAGAACATGGTACCCGGCCAGAGGGTGGATACAGACTGAGGCTAATGGTGTTCAAACGACCTTATATGACCACTCACTCACTCACTCACCCACTCACCATCGTTAGTGCGTCCATGTGTTAAGTTGGGCACGCCTCACTCACTCACTCACTCACTCACTCACTCTGGGAGTTCACTTGGACCATTGTAGCCCAAAATAGCCATGATTCCCCTTGGTTTAGGTGTAAAGTCTGTGTTCCGCTTTTTATATTTTCAGGACAAATCCTAATTTGACATGCACCCACTCATGACTTGACTGCCCTGGAGGAGCGCGTCACACTGATACCTCACTCGACCCAATCGGACCATTAGGGGTCCACCTCGGTCCCAAAACGTCTATTTCCATACTCTTTGTCTACTGCGCATGCGCAGAATGGCGTCAGTTCCAAGTCTCACCCATCCCATCGGATGCTCCATCACGTATGCTACACATTTATACCTCACTCGACCCAATCGGACCACTAGGGGCCCACCTCGTCCCCAAAACATCTATTTCCATACACTTTGTCTACTGCGCATGCGCAGAATGACGTCAGTTCCACGTCACACCCCTCCCGTCGGATGATCCCTCACGTATGCTTCACATTGATACCTCACTCGACCCAAAACGACCACTATTGGCCCCTCTCGGCCCCAAAACGTCTATGTCCATAACCTTTGCCAACTGAGCATGCGCAGAATGACGTCAGTTCCACATCGCACCCCTCCATCGGGATGCTCCCTCACGTATGCTTTACAATGATATCTCACTCGACCCAATCGGACCATTATTGCCCCCTCTCGGCCCCAAAACGTCTATTTTCATACCATTTGTCTACTGATCATGCACAGAATGAGGTCAGCTCCACGTCACATCCATCCTGTCGGATGGACCATCAACTATGCTACACATTGATACCTCCCTCGGCTCAATCTGACCAATAGGGTCTCCTCTCGGCCCCAAAACGTCTATTCCAATAGACTTTGTCTACTGCGCATGCGCATGTTCCTCCACGTATGCTTCAGAATGATACCTCACCCGACCCAATCGGACCACTAGGGGCCCCTCTCGCCCCCAAAACCTCCACACAGCGCTATTTACCCACTACGCATGCGCACAGTGACTTTTCAACCAATCGCTTCGGGACCCTTCGGGAGTTCACTGTGACGCCTTTGAAAATTTGATTAAATGCTTCTTTATGGTCGAAATTCTTTTTGATGCTTAGATTGGTACAAGCAATTGAGTAAAAGTATAAAGTTATTGTTGAATTTTCTTCTCGTCTTCAATTATATTATCATTTACACATATTTTACTTATAACTTTCATTGAAGTTTCTATCTTTTTATATTGAAGAAATATTTTGATTTTTTTTTCTCACCATTTTCCATCCATTTCAATTTAGATCGAATGGAAGCTCCTCTTGCTATTCGTTCTTAAATTTTCTTTAACTCTCTTTCCGCGTCCTCATATTGAAGTCTTAGATCTGAGTTGTCAGGGTAAACGGTTGACTATATAAACATTTCTTTAAGGAGGCCATTCGCTTTCTTGTTAATTTGTTTAATTTTCATTTTAATAAAGTCTGTTGTTTTGTCTTAATCTTAATCTTAATCTTAATCTTTTATATATTGGACATATTTTGTGTCTTCTGGAAGAGAGTTGTAGAATTTCCAAAAGATGGGTTTATATGAAGAGCAAAATTTTCTAATTCAAGTGTAATCAATTAATGGTCTGACTATATACTCGGTTTATTGGTCACCTCTTCAACATATTTTCTCAAATTATGAGACACCGGACATCAATAAGTGATTGCACATCATTTGATTTCTTCCATGTGTATTTTAATCTAGATATCTGACAAGCTACACTCGGGCATCAATTCATGCAATTCTGAGCAACTATCAGTTGGGTTTTGGTTGATCGATTTTCTATCTTTAGAAGGATTGAGAGCAGTATTCAAATCTCCACCAACAATCAAGTTGCGACAGTTTTAAGTTGTACATTAGCACTGGTTTCAAATGCATAAAATATTGTTTCCTATTTTGAATATCATTCGGTGCATACACATTGACAAGTGTATAACAACAATTATCTATTTCTACACCTAAAACTCTGTACCTCCGATTATCATCCCAATCTAATTAAAATTAAATTCTAACTGCTCCCCCATTTGGATAAGTCGCTTGCAGGATCTAACCGGCTTGCAGTAGAGTAAGTGTCAACCAATCCCGAGAATCCTTCATAGTGTTTTGAAGGGAACATAATGGTAGGGGATTTTTGATTGTCTCAGCCGAATCAGACGCCACGCTTCCGGGATATCTCCGCTCCCGCCAGTTCGGCGCCATAATGCGTGGTAGAAATATGGACTGGTCCTTGGCATAAAACCTTGGGTTAAAGCTTGTAGTATCAGCAAGTGAAAACACTATTTCCTCCGCCCAATCCCTCCACAAAATTTTTCATCTTCAAATACAGAGTGTGTTTCTTGAAGGAATTCAAAGTCGCACTTCTGGTTTTTCAAATAGAGGAATAGTTCTCTACTTTTAACGTCCTTTCTTAAAACCCGAACATTTAATGAAGAAAATTTAACTATGTCCTATGAGAAAATAAGGAATCAACTAATAATAAGGATAACAAGTCTTCTATCAATATATATAGGTAAAAAATACAGCAACTGTGACCTGTACAATCTTTAACCCTGTTAACTGAATAGCATCTACCTGAATCATATTACGCTGGGGAAAAGATCAATGAGCTATCAACACGCTGATGTTTTTGACAAAAAGAAACATTTACACAAATAAATGCGATTTGACCTTTATTTGTCTAAATTTAAGATCCATTTTTGAAAAGGAGATGGTACGATTAGGCGACATTTCGGTCTATACGGGGTGCGGTTGAAATCGAAAAAAAGAAGAATTAAATGTCCCCAAAACAACTGTGACTCAATGTAACGGCAAAAAAAAAAAAAAAAAAAAATAGCACACAATATGTGAAAGTTCTAGCTCGATTGCGTTATCTTTTTTTCTTTTCTTTTTTTCCGACCTGAAACGATCTCAGCATGTGCTATATTTGGTGAAAGAAGGGTCCAAATCGAGTCATTCAAACACACATCTCGACACGAAGGACCCCTTGGACCAAAACGGTTTTCAAGCAGTGGAGATATACGGTAATACCACTACACATCACCAAGTTAAATGGCATTTTGGTCCAAGAGGTCGATCTAGACTACACTTTCACCAAATAGCAGATCCTGTCATTACCATTATCAAAACGCAATCGAGCCAGAACTTTCACATATTGTGTACATATATTTCCTCTTGTTCCTTTTTTCGATCTCTACCGGCCGCACCATTCCGAATTGTAGTACCATCTTCTTTTTAGAAATGGAACTCAATTTCAAATCGCTCTTGCACATACTTATGAACGATTTCTTTACTGAAAACTATAAAAAAAAATTTAGGCTAGATAAATTCAACAAAAATGGCCTCATTTCACAATGAAAAGAAATGCGAGTGTAGCTGTTCAGCGAGTATATCAACCTCCGAACAGGCATGTCAGCTGCATGAACGACTATCATCTGGCTACTATCGTCGTGTATTGTCATTATTCACAGGAAAACAGCCGCCTCACATATACGCACAGATAGAGGGTCTGAAATAGCTATATCTGATATCAGAAGTTCATAATTGTCTATTATGAACTTCTGCTGATATGGAATTCCAACAGGATCAACCTCATCATCTAGGGCTGCCTTAGCCATTCTATCAGCCTCAGTATTACCTTCGATGCCAACCTGACTAGGCAACCAACAAAACACAATATCAATCTGTTGATCAAATATACAGTCATATAATTGTAGAATATTCAAGATAGTGGGATGAGTCGAAGTTCCACTTTTAATCGCTTGACGATATAAACAGTGAATCTGAAAATATAACTAAATGTATAAGTAGTATACAGAGTGGATATAGACTCACATTGACCTTTGACCTCTGTGACGTCACGTGGAGGTAGAGAGGTCAAAGGTCAATGAGTGCACTTGAGCATGTATTGACCTGTATCCTCTCATCTCGTCCATCATCTGACCTTGGATCATGTTTGGACATGTTAGGGGATTCCTCCGCGGTGATGCGGTTTGGCGGTGATGCGGTCTGCCTCCGCGGACAGAAAGTAGTCCCATGTCTGACTGTATGGAATGCGTGTACTGGCTTGTGTCTGGGTTTTTTCCATCACGGGGAGTGCGCAGGTGTATGACGTCACTTTCGGTCTGCGTGAATCGGGTGTGACCTGGGTATGACTGTATGGGATGTACTGACTTGGTTCTGGGTTTTTTCTATCACGGGGAGGTCACGTGATAGTTCAAGGTCATATTGAATGATAGGAATGCGTGTACTGACCTGTTGTGGATATTGACTCTCATTGACCTTTGACCTAAAAAATTTGCATATTGGGAAGAAAAGCTACCTCCGAACACAGAAGAGTTCCAATTGTGACCTTTGACAGCCAATCAGAAGCGAGTATTTTGACCTCGTCTGACTGTATACATGTACTGACTTGGTTCTGGGGGTTTTCCATCACGGAGAGTGCGCAGCTGTATGACGTCACTTCCGGTCTGCGAGTATAGAAAGAGTATTAAATAGATTATTGACCTTTGACCTCAAAAATTTGCATATCGTGACCTTTGACAGCCAGTCAGAAGCGAGTATTTTGACCTCGTCTGGCTGTATACATGTACTGACTTGGTTCTGGGTTTTTTTGCATCACGAGGAGTGCGCAGATGTATGACGTCACTTCCGATCTGTGGGTATAGAAAGAGTATTAAATAGCTTAATGACCTTTGACCTCAACAATATGCATATCGTGACCTTTGACAGTCAATCAGAAGCGAGTATTTTGACCTCGTCTGACTGTATGGACTGTATGTACTGACTTGGTTCTGGGGTTTTCCATCGTGGGGAGTGCGCAGGTGTATGACATCACTTCCGGTCTGCGTGAATCGGGCGTGACCTGGGTACGTCTGACTGTATGGAATGCATGTACTGCCTTGGTTCTGGGTTTTTTCCATCACGGGGAGGTCACGTGATCACACTAGTTCAAGGTCAGGGTTTTTCCATAAAACCATGGGGAGGAAGACTTATATATAACATAATCTATAGGTGTTGGACGATGTTATTAGGTCTAGCATCCATGCGACCCGAGGGTCAAGCGTTTATTGTCCAGTATATCGCCGCAAAAAATAAACAAACAAAAAGGGGATTCCCCTTTGGCATCGATGGTGCTGCCCTCTAGAGGCAGAGTGGGTGCATGTAAAATTTTTCCAGATATAAAAAGCGGAACACGGACTTTACCGTAGAATATACTCCTATCAACCCTATCCCAAAGGGCTAATATCGGTCCCCGGGTCATACACTTTTTCTCCCTATAAATACGAGAGACAGTCAAATCTTGTACCATTCACGTACTGATCATGACACTAATCACCCACTTGTGTCACGATGTGTACATCCGACGCGGCCCCTTCTTTGCTCAATTGGCTAGGCTAGATGAGGGTACAGTGCATTTTACCCTTCACCCTGTTCTATGGTCTGCATTGGAAGATGCCGTGGCAGATGTGGATCAAGTGCTTACGGAGGAAGAGCGGTCATCAGACGAGTTGGACTGATTATTTACCATGGACAGTATGCTGGTAGAAGCCGAAGAAGAAAATCAGAAAGAAACTCCGGCCCAAGATATACCGTTATAAATAAACGATAGAGCCAGGGTCCATCATCATTTGTCACCATGAAGAGCTGGGAAAAGGTGTTGGATAACTTATACTACAGTCCCGACAGTCCGGCGGCCTATAGTGCATTGTCGGCTCTCTATCGAGCGGCCAAACCCCAGGGGATACAACGTGCCCAAGTCCGAGATTAGTTAAAAAACAAGACACCTATACCTTACATCGATCTGTCCGTCGCCATTTTCTACGGAACCGGGTCATCGTGGGAGGAATAGATGCCCAGTGGCAAGAGGATTTGGTCGATATGAGCGCCTTTGCCAAACACAACGATGGGAATCGGTATATCTTGACGTGCATCGATATCCTGTCGAAGTATGCGTGGGTGGTACCCATCCGGACGAAAACGGGGGCGAATCTCATAGCGGCGTTCAAGAACATCTTCAAGACCGGGCGCAAACCTTGTATTTGCAAACCGACGAAGGCACGGAATTCCTCAACAGACAGTTTCTGAAAGCCCAGAAGGTGTTTTTCTTCCATACGTACAACGAGACCAAGGCTTCCTGGAAAGGTTCAACAGGACATTCAAAGACCACATGTATAAATATTTCACCTATAAGAATACAAGGCGGTACATCGATGTTCTCCCGAAACTTGTGAGTGGATACAATCGAGCCTATCACCGGAGTATAGAGAGAGCCCCAATTACCGTGACCCAACGCAATGAAGCCCAAATCCGGCGTGTCTTGTACCCCAGGCAATCGCAGCGAACGCCAAAGGAGGTGTTCAAGATCGGGGACCCTGTACGGATCAGTAAAGTCAAAGGTCAATTTGAGAAAAGTTACTTGCCCAACTGGAGCGATGAGCACTTCCTGATTAAACGGCGCCTACCCCGACAGCAGCGAGTCTATGAACTGGAAGATCTTCAAGGGGAACCGTTGCTAGGCACGTTTTACGAGACGGAATTACAGCCTGTCGTAAAAACAAAGCAAGATTACTACACAGTGGAGCAGATTTTGAAAACCGAGCGACGCCGTGGCAAACTGTTTCATTTCGTGAAATGGCAAGGCTGGCCCAGTTCCTTCAATTCCTGGGTCGCGGCCAACCAGGTCAAACGACTATAAAGCCAGACACCACTACCATCATCCTTCATTCCACGTTCGACCATGAACACGGCGCTATGGACCAACAGCAGCTGCCTCTGAACACAGCGTCTCCCAAAACGCGCAAAGCGCAAGTGGGCTTTGTGGTGATAGTGCTAATCGTGCTGTGTGTGTTGTACGGAGGAGTGTTTTACGACGTAGCCTATCTCAGCACTCTACTTAACCAACTTAGAACTCCAGCTGTGAGTGGCAGTCAAACCAGTCTACAGACCTTCTATACACCAGTCACCTCCGTGATCGAAACGAGCCCAGTCATCACCACCACCAAACCACGTGTACAAGCCACATCGAGCTCCACAACAAGAATACAGTCAACACCTACACCAAGTACACGCACTACGTCTGAAAACCCACCGGATTTCATCCCTCACAGTGAACAGACAACGACGACCGACGTGGTACCCACCACCACTCCAGTTCACTCGTACCAAATTTACAAGAGCGGGTTACCGCGACAGCGCATACAGCTCGAACCATGGACCCTTGGTGGCAGCATCCCTTCACTTGCGTCATCGCAGGACCGACGGGCTCCGCCAAAACGCACTTCGTCAGGAAGCTCCTTCAATACGCCGACAGCATGATCACCCCACCCATTGCGCGAGTCGTGTGGTGTTATGGAGAATGGCAGGCAGCGTATGCAGCAATGCCCCATGTGGAAGGCCTATCGAATCTGACCGATTTGGAACCCGACACCTTGGAGGTTCTGGATGATCTCATGGCGGAGACGGATGCGCGCGTCACCCAACTCTTTACCAAAGGCAGCCATCATCGACGGCTAAGCATCATCTACATTGCGCAGAATCTGTTCAGTAAAAACAAAGAACATCGGAACATCAGCTTAAATGCCCACTACCTGGTGGTCTTCAAAAGCCCGAGAGATACCACTCAACTGTTGCACCTGGCGAGACAGACGTATCCCGGCCGCACACCGTTTGCGTTGGAAGCCTTTAAAGATGCGACAACCACCCCCGAGCAAGCCACCCCCGATCACCTTCGACTACGGACCGGAATCTTTCCCGGAGAGACCCACCACGTTTACATGCAAAAATAATGTAAACCCACCCACAGTGGCTCCCCCAGCTGGGATGTGTGTGTTTGATGATGGTGATAATAACAAGAATTAATACCACATCATGGTTGACTTTGTTCGATATTCAGGAGGTAGCCCGTAAAAGGATAAAAAGAGCGGAGTTGTGGGTTCTAGCATTAGTTGTACATGATGTCTGCGCGAGTACGGAAGCACGCCCCGACGTTCCGTGTATTGAAGACGGCCCCACCCGAGTTGGTCCGGACCATTGTACGCGGTGCGGACCCTGACCTTGAACGCTGTCTGTGCGAGATCGGGTACAACCTGTTAAAAGGCAACGTACCACTGACTCCGGCTCAGAAGACCAAGTTGACCAAGCATAAGACAGGTCTCCGAACCCTAGTCCAGAAGCGAGTCTCTCAAACACAAAAGAAAAAGGTGTTACAGAAAGGCGGCTTTTCGGGGCCAGCTTAGCACCGTTGGCCGCTTCCGTGTTGGGTCCGCTATTGAGTGGAATCTTCGGCCGACAATGAACCACACGAAAAAAATGGTCCTCGTCGAACCACGGCTCCTTCAAAACCTCCAATCGCCATACCCTGTCCCACCTACGGTGAAGACCATAAACACCCTCGATGAAGAGATGCAACAGATCTTACAAAGACCGGGGTTAAGCGACAGTGAGAAAGTACAACGGTACAATGAGACGCTTCAACGGTACATGACGTTCATGGACCAATACAAAACCCTCCACCACCACGCGACACACCGCCGACCTCAGCACCGCTCCAACAGCCGCCATTACCAGGGGTACCACCCACAGTCCCACAGTGGGTGGAAGACAAAGTCCTGAAGAGTGTACCTGCATCGTTCAAGAAACAAGCTGGCCTGGTATTACAACGGATGAAACAGAATCCTAACATGACTTGGAATGATAGAGGTGAACTACTGGTACAGAATCAGGTGGTCCCTGGTAATCACATGACGGATTTAGTGAATGACCTGATGCGTCAACGCAGGTCGCACACGGATCCTCGAGGATGGGAGGTCTTCGCTCAAGGCTTGAAAGACATGCATGTACCACAGGAATTGGTGGGCAACCCCCAACGCTGGGCCTGGATGCAGCGGACCCAGCAATCGCCGAGTGGCCCACTACCTTCTTGGGAAGCCGAGTGGGAACTGGAGTCACCCCCAAAACACCACAACAACGGGTACCTTCTTTTCACTCCTTTGAAAAACCACCCTTGATCAAGACACCCCCCATCTCCAGGGCCGTGACACGTAGCAAGTCACCGTGACGAACACGACGCCAGACACACACGCCCAAGGCCTGGAAGACCTATTAAAACCAACAGCAGCAGCAGGACAGCTCAGTCGCCATGTTTTACCTCACCCTACCCAGTAACAGTTCGCTGGATGTGTTTCCTGACAACACCTTGGCCAAGTACGTGACCCAATTACCGCAACCGTTGCATTTACCTGGACGATGGGAACGTGGCCTCGTGGATATCCAATACCCTTACTCGTGGTACAACCAGCGAGCCAATGAAGTGTGGGACGAGGTGACCTACGAAGGAAAAAACACCCGACTCACCCTCCCCGAAGGCCAATACGATACCCCCAAGGAGTTCATGCAGGGGCTGACAAGACTGTTGCATTATAAGGCTCTACGGGAGGTCACGAATACTTCAACATCTGTCAAATCCTTTCCTTTCAAGAATCACGTGGTCTTCGATTACAACGGACACAACGACAAGGCACAGATCCTCCTCACCGCCAACGTGAGTGTCGTACTGAGTCCTATCCTACAGTAAATGCTGGGTCTCGCTCATCCGACCTACATGGGTCCATCCGAGGACCATGGCCAGATCCCGATGGATATGAAGTCGGGTATGTACGGACTATACGTCTACTCGGACGTGGTCGACAACCACATCGTGGGCGATATCAACACACCTCTGTTACGGGTGGTCCCCATTAAAAAGACGTATGGAGATCAAATCACCCACAGTTTCATCCACATGCTCTACCTACCCGTACGACAAACCGACATCAACACTATCACGGTGGATATAAGAGATGACACGGGACGACCGGTGGCATTCGAACGAGGAAAAGTGGTGCTGACACTTCATTTCGACAAGCACGTGCTCCCCACTTTGTATAATGAAGGTGCCTAACGAGTGCGATGCACGCAGCTATATGGACTATTATGCCCAACAGGCCGAAGGTGGACTTCCGGTATTTGCAGGTGCACGCATGCAACGAGGACATGGGCTGGGGAACATACTCGGGAGTATCGTCAAAACGTTCCTGCCCTTGGTGACGCGTGGAGTGACAGCGATCGGCAAACAAGCGGTCCGAAGTGGACTGCAAGTCGCCGGTGATGTCTTGGGGGCTACGGCACCCAAAGAAGCCTTGAAACGGCGGGCCAAAGAAGCGGGCGGCGTCTTGGTGGCCAAAGCACAACGCACCGTAGGGAATAAAAGACCTGCACCACCGACACCACGCGCCAGTCGACGTCCGACCCAGCGACGACGCACATCGAAGACCCAGGATATCTTTCCTTAAAACATGTCGTTAATCCACGCAGAGTCCTGCCCCTCTACCAACAGTGAATTTGATTTGTGGACCGTCCCGCCCACACAGACCAGTGCCGAACAAGGATTATGGGTGGAGCATCTCCCGCTCTCCAGCATCAACGAAACAGGGCCCATCGAGTTCACCATCAGTAATGCGGAGACGGCCTATGTGGATTTAGCCCATACGTACTTGTATGTGAAAGCCAAGGTCGTTAATGGGGATGGCTCCAGAATCGTCCAAGCTGCAACGGTGGGTCCGACGAATCTCTGGCTGCACTCGATGTTTCAACAGGTGGATATTTTTATCAGCGACAAACTCATCAGTGACTCTCCCAACACGTACCCCTATCGAGCCTACCTCGAGACACTGTTATCGTATGGACGAGAGGCTAAAGAATCTCAGCTGACAGCCGCTTTATTCTACCAAGACACAGCCGCGCACATGGACACGGTGGGCAATGAAGGATATAACAAACGGAAGGCTTTCACCGTGAACAGCGCCTCGGTGGATCTCATGGGTCGACTGCACGCAGACCTCTTCATGCAAGACCGGTACCTCTTGAACAAGATCCCCATCAAAATCCGACTGATACGGGCGCCTCCGACCTTCGCCTTGATGGCCACTAACGTAGAGGGGCATGCAGCTGACTATAAGATTGTGATCCAAGACGCAGTCCTGTATGTCCGAAAAGTGAAACCGAATCCAGCCGTTCAATTGGGACACATGAAAGCCTCGGAAACAAAACCAGCCCAGTACCCTATCCGGCGTGTACAAACCAAAGTGTTCTCCGTGCCTGCTGGAAATATGAGCGCCAACAAAGAAAACCTGTTCCTGGGGGAACTACCCAAACGATTGATCGTGGCCTGTGTGGAAAATACTAGTTTCAGCGGAGCCTACCCAGAGAACCCGTTTGACTTTCAACATTTCGGCATCACTTTTGTGGCCCTGCATGTGGACGGACAACAGGTCCCAGCCACGGCCTTAACACCGAACTTTGGGCGCGGGAATTTCATTCGAGCCTATCAGAGCCTGTTTACAGCCACCGGACAAATCAACCAGGACGAACGGAATATGATCAGTCGGGAGGACTACGCAAACGGATACACGTTGTTCTGTTTCGATCTGACCCCTACCTTAGAGAACGACCATCAGCTGGCCCTAGCCAAGCAAGGCAATTTACGGTCGGAAATCCACTTTGCACGAGCCCTCGGGACCACCGTCAATGTGATCTGCTACGCCGAGTTTGACAACATCATTCAAGTGGACAAGGCGCGCAACGTCCTGTGTGACTTTGCCACCTAACATGGATACAGACCAGATAACCACCGTGCTGGAGAATGACCCAGGGACACGTATGGCCTTTCAAGGGGTGTTCGCCCGAGATGTGTTCCCATTAGACCGTATGTATCCTGCTGCTTACGTTCTCAACACGGACCCGATGGATCGGCCCGGTGAACATTGGGTGGGCGTGTACTTGACAGAACAACAGGGCGAATACTTTGACCCGTACGACCTGCCACCCCTCCATCCCGATTTAACAGACTTCATGAATCAAGGCACAGAGACGTGGTGTTGGAACAGTCAAACGTTGCAAAGCCTGACTAGTAGCGTGTGCGGACAATATTGCTTGTTTTACCTGTACCATCGATGTCGGGGAAGAACCTTATCTACCATCGTACAGATGTTTGACGAGTACCCCAAGGCCGAGGACCGCGATGTACTCGTATATGACTGGACCGCCCATCATTTCAATGTACAAGCCCCGTTCTGGGCTAAAGTTCTTTCACGAAAAGCCCCCTGTTCTGGGCTCTTAAGTTCTATCGATTTCAATGTACAAGCCCCCTGTTCTGGGCTTCAGTTTTCACGTGGTTGTTCTCACGTTGTTGTTGTTCTCACCAAAAAAACCCTGTCTTATGTGTTTTCTATATGAGCATAAAACAAGCGGCCATGAAGGCTATGACAGACATGTGGGGATTCGGTCAAACTGGCCTTGAACACCGTGGAGAAAGTAACCAATCAGTGGCCTAGGATGGGGCCAAATCAATCTGATTAAAACTCAGACTTAATAAACCGCTCCTCTTTCGGACATGTCGCTGATTAAGATCTGGGATAGTTCCTATAACAAATCCGTCAGATGAACTCCGAATCGAATAGTTTCCGGGTCAAATAGTCGCCCAATGAGACGCCTCGTATTATAGCGTGACGGCTAATCTCCGTTCTTGTTGCGATGCAGTTATGAACTGATTTTATGAAACAAATAACCGTACCTATATATCCAGCAGTGCAAGAAATATCCCTTGATCTTTTCACCTGGTCTGTCATTGAAGAGAGCAACGGGGAGCAAATAATATCTTCGGTGATCGCTCATGGACTGAGTCGACAGCCCCGCCTGAAGCTTCAGCCTTCAGGCGGGGATTTTTCTGCGTCTCGTCCGTACACTCGGCAACATAAAGATTTCCCGTAGCCGGTAAGAAGAACGGCTATACAGTGTCTTTTACGTAGCATGCAAGAGAGCACCTGCAGTCGCTCTTGCTTTAATGCGGACACGCCAACACACCATAATTTTAGATCTCGCCCTTGGCCGCCACTGAATACCGGTATAGGACGCTTTCCATTTCGCGTAGTCGGCGTGGCCGCTGGCAATGCTTGATTGTGCACTTCCATTTACTATACCGGAGCAATGCTGGCCTTGCCTCCAAATGGAAAGCGCCAATAAAAGCTCTTCGCCTGTTGAGGCTGGACTGTGATTGGTCGCCAGTCTGACAGGCGCGACAGATTTAAGATAGGAACTGTCCCAGATCTTAATCAGCGACATGTCCGAAAGAGGAGCGGTTTATTAAGTCTGAGTTTTAATCAGATTGGGGCCAAATGTAACCCATCAATGTCCAGAAAACAATGCAAGAACACTGCAGTAAAATAGAGAGCCAATGAAATCAACCCACAGACCGAGTACATGTTTTGGTCTAGGTTAAGAGCGGGCATTCCAGCACAAAAATTTTGACGAGGAGTTACAAGTTACAAGAGCAACAGGTGGAGTGGAAACACTATAGATGTTCGAGGTGCGGAATGACATGACCGAATCCCCCACATGTCACCACAAAGACGGCGAGTGAAGACTCGTACAACACCTATAGATTAAGTTTATTACTATAAGTTCTATGGTTTCATGTATTTTTTCGTGCCAATACGGTTCTGGGGAACACTGAAGGTTCCCCACTGGCCATTTAACATGGGCATAGTGCTGGCGATATTGTGGGGGACCCTGTGCATTCCATGGGTGCTTCGGGAGGACAGATAAAGGCTATCTATTGGCCCGGCGAGGGCCGAGCCTTGCCGGAAGGGGGACCTTTGACCTTTTGA
This sequence comes from Hanleya hanleyi, assembly GCA_036873755.1. Lineage (NCBI taxonomy): Eukaryota > Metazoa > Mollusca > Polyplacophora > Lepidopleurida > Hanleyidae > Hanleya > Hanleya hanleyi. The sequence continues at coordinate 41,234 of JAVTVY010008542.1, forward strand.
CCTGAATGTGACCTTTGACCTTTTGACCCGAAATTCCGGTGATGCCGCGCAGGCGTGCGGCCGGATAACGCGTGCGCGGTGCGGCCGGGTCGGATAACGCGCGCGCTGCGGCCGGTACGGAAAACGCACGCGCTGCGGCCGGGCCGGGAAGGGTTAATAGAAGTTTTCCCCTATTAAAAGTCCGTGTTCCTCTTTTTATATTCTTTTTTCTGTGAAAACATGCACCCACCCTAGCAGGCCCCGATAAGCCCGGGGGACCGATATTCGCCCTTTGGGATAGGGTTGATAGGGGTTTTCCCCTATTTTAGGGGTAAAGTCCGTGTTCCGCTTTTTATAGTTTCGGGACAAATCCTAAATTTTACATACACCCCCAACCTACCTCTCTCAGCAGGCCCCGATAAGCCCGGGGACCGATATTAGCCCTTTGGGATAGGGTTGATAGGAGTATATTCTACGGTAAAGTCCGTGTTCCGCTTTTTATATCTGGAAAAATTCTAGAGGGCAGCACCATCGATGCCAAAGTGGAATCCCCTTTTTGTTTGTTTATTTTTTGCGGAGATATACTGGACAATAAACGCTCGACTAGATTATGTTATATATAAGTCTTCCTTGCCATGGGTTCATGGAAAAACCCTGACCTTGAACTAGTGTGATCACGTGACCTCCCCGTGATGGAAAAAAAACCAGAACCACGGCAGTACATGCATTCCATACAGTCAGACGTACCCAGGTCACGCCCGATTTACGCAGACCGGAAGTGATGTCATACACCTGCGCACTCCCCATGATGGAAAAACCCCAGAACCAAGTCAGTACATACATTCCATACAGTACGTCAGACGAGGTCAAAATACTCGCTTCTGATTGACTGTCAAAGGTCACGATATGCACATATTTGAGGTCAAAGGTCAATAAGCTATTTAATACTCTTTCTATACTCACAGACCGGAAGTGACGTCATACATCTGCGCACTCCTCGTGATGGAAAACCCCCAGAACCAAGTCAGTACATGTATACAGCCAGACGAGGTCAAAATACTCGCTTCTGATTGGCTGTCAAAGGTCACGATATGCAAATTTTTGAGGTCAAAGGTCAATAATCTATTTAATACTCTTTCTATACTCGCAGACCGGAAGTGACGTCATACACCTGCGCACTCTCCGTGATGAAAAAAACCCAGAACCAAGTCAGTACATGTATACAGTCAGACGAGGTCAAAATACTCGCTTCTGATTGGCTGTCAAAGGTCACAATTGGAACTCTTCTGTGTTCGGAGGTAGCTTTTCTTCCCAATATGCAAATTTTTTAGATCAAAGGTTAATGAGAGTCAATATCCACAACAGGTCAGTACATGCATTCCTATCATTCAATATGACCTTGAACTATCACGTGACCTCCCCGTGATAGAAAAAACCCAGAACCAAGTCAGTACATCCCATACAGTCATACCCAGGTCACGCCCGATCCACGCAGACCGAAAGTGACGTCATACACCTGCGCACTCCCCGTGATGGAAAAAACCCAGACACAAGCCAGTACACGCATTCCATACAGTCAGACATACCCTCAGCCCTCTATATACTTGGGACTACTTTCTGTCCGCGGAGGCAGACCGCATCACCGCCAAACCGCATCACCGCGGAGGAATCCCCTAACATGTCCAAACATGATCCACGGTCAGATGATGGACGAGATGAGAGGATACAAGTCAATACATGCTCAAGTGCACTCATTGACCTTTGACCTCTCTATCTCCACGTGACGTCACAGAGGTCAAAGGTCAATGTGAGTTTATATCCACTCTGTATACTACTTGTATATGTATCCTTTGTTATGTATACTTCATTGTTCAAATTTAAATGTTAATTGTTGGCAATGTTATGTTATTCGTTGTACTCTGCTCAGCATTGAGTGTCTCGTACAATATTATAAAATTCTTGAATTTTGAATCTAGCCCTCATCCTCTCCCAGGGTGCTTTGCGCTACGCTGCATTTACATGGAGAGGCGCGAAGCAGAACGCAATGGATGCCTGGTAGCGCTTGTCTAGCCCTGTGTTTGTTTGAAGGCAAAGGCGCGGATTCTGATTAGAGTTATTTCCCCTTGCTGGGAAGATAGCTGCCTCTTGACTGAGAAGAAAACTTGACATGTTTGTTTCCACATTTGCTGAATGAACATAGTTTACTGTGATTGCTGACAGGGTCAATCGCGACTCTAGCAATATGTTTCGAGCAGTCAACAACCGGGAATATGGAAGAGGAGAACCGGCAAAGCTGTATTCCTTGGCAAAGGGTAAATATCATTGTCTGACTGTCATCATAAATGTCATGATGGGTCCATATTTCGTCGAAGCAGAGGTCATTTCATTTCAACAACAACTTCAATCTTTATGTATCCGGAATCTTTAATACAAGAGCGACTTGGTATTAGATGAGTCGAGTTTGTATTCCCAGCATCTTTCAATTTGCGAGATCACAGGTACACAATATTACATTTGTTTATTTTTTTCACAACAAAAACATCTGCAAGAACAATTTCCATATATTTAGAAAACAAAAAACAATGGGGTGAGGAAATTTCCAGAGGAGAAATGTCCTAAGGAAAGGTAAACAGGATTAAATGGCAACAGAAACAGACAAAATGGAAATGGCAAATGGACAAATGGCATTTAGATATTGATGTAGTTCCATGTAAGTAGGAGACAGATGCCATATGTGGTAGATAGATAGTTTTATTGCTCTCTTAATAGTATTTTCAAATATATCTTAAAAACTTAAGAAAAAATCATTTGTTTATTTTGTTATCACTGACATAAAACAGGTTTGGGAAAATACCTTGATCGAGGTATTATACCTTCATCGGGGTATCGGGGTATTATACCTCGATTGAGGTATAGGCCTATACCTCGATTGGGGTATAGGGCAATGTCAACTTCAGTTTTTATATGTTTATGGAAAATGTGGACATCCACGAATACGCCGGACTACATCAATCTTTCAACAGCATCTATGGCTTCATTGTTCCATGATTTTCACATCAATTTATTCCTTCGTTTTATGCGACTAATCATTCAAATTAGCCACTTCAAAATTTCAAGAATGAAACATGGCTTCAAATGACATATTCGGTGATATTTATTCTGTAAATGAAAATAGCATGTGGTGGCATATTTCCATGTCAAGGTCATGCGCAAATTGCAGGATTTGAGAGGCAATGCCTTGTTAATAAACCAAGTTTAACTGACAGACACATAATCTAAACTGCTAGCATGTGCACATAGAAACAGACCTCTGCTCTGAGTATTATGACTCTGCCATGTGTGCGCATGCTAGGAGATTGTGCATTGCATCAGACAATTTAATCTAAGTTATTCATCAGTCTGTGCATCTACATTCATGCAACTTGGATATGACTTTGAGATGGAAGTATGCCATTACATGCCATTTACATAATAAATTTCACCGAATATGTCATTTGAAGCCATGTTTCATTTTTGAAATATTAAAGTGGCTAGTTTGAATGATTAGTCGCATAAAACGAAGCAATAAGTTGCTGTGAAAATCATGGAACAATGAAGCCATAGATGTTGTTGAAAGATCCCTGCAGTCCGGGGTATGTGTGGATGTCCATATTTTCCATAAATATACAAAAACTGAAGTTGAAATGGCCCTATACCCCAATCGAGGTATAGGCCTATACCTCGATCGAGGTATAATACCCTGATAAAGGTATAATACCTCGATCAAGGTATTTTCCCCAACCTGTAAAAGGTAAAACATCAATTGAAATATTGCAAAGTTTGAACATGTTGGACAGTCTATTTTCAGTTTTGTTCTTAAATTAAGAAAAAATCAGTTGTTTTATTTTGTTATCATTGACATATTAAAAGTATAACAATGTTAAAAACCTGTTATAATTGGGCAAAAAACTATATTACTTGTTTTGAGATACATAATGTACAGAAATATATGGCAGATTTTACAGAGATATATTGTAGATATTTTAGCAAATTCCCCATCAATAACAGATACATACATGTACATGTATTAAGATCATGTTGTCAGAGTGAGGTTACACTTTCAAGATATTTGTAAAATCTGTAATGAATATATAATCATGCTTATCTGAGCTGTTAGAAAAAAGTGAATATCTTTATTTTTATCATATTTTGGCCTGTGAAATGAAGTTGCCGGAAATGTTGTACCCACCGACGAAATATTGCTTAGCGAAATGTTGCATGCTAAAATTTTACATGCCAAAATGGTCTATCTTTGCGATAACCCATGTGCCCATATTACAATTTACATGTATTGGCGAGAAAATTATTTTAAAACAAAGTTGAATATTTTGAAAAGAGAGGCAAACAGTGAGCTTCCTACATCACGTAGAACATATATCGAAGTTCCATGTGTCACTGTACACAGGAAAGTATACCCTTAAAACCCTTCTGTTCAATTATTGAATAATTAGTGGTACTCTGGTCTAAAAGTAGAACCCATAGATCTTCCTGGGTCTAGGTTAATTGTGTTATTTTGGTGTAAGAATCTGAATGTCACATTTCTACAAATACAGTAGTTGTCATTTTTTGTTTCCTAGTTTTATTGTTTTAGTTTCCACCTTATTATTTTTCAGGCAACAAAAACTTTGTCCAGAGACTGAAACTCTGCACCAACCTAGAAGTGCACAATGGATGTGTAAGTTTCAATTTATTGTTACAGTACTGGATACTGAATCAAATGAAATAGCTCCATCACAGAACTTTAACAGTGTGAGTGCTGCATTGAATGCCTTACGTCTCTAATGTACTAAGTTCTGTTTATCACATATATCAAGATTCTCACAATAGCTGACTTAAAATATAAATCTGGCTGGTGTGTTTCTCTGAGCCACTGGTTGTCATAAAACAAAATCGTGGCTTCAGCCAAGACTTTATATGCCCGACTTAATTTCTGACGTAACTTGGTTCCAGGGAAATAGATTACATGCTTCACATAACATTTAATTGAACTGCCTGATTTTGGGGATTTGCAATATTTCCTCTGATTTTAGTTGTGACCTCCACATCTTCACAAGTCCAAGTAAATCCCAAATCCTCGCAGAGGGTTTACCTGGACATTTTTGGTGATTCTAATGAGTTCTTGAGGTGAAGACTCTATTATACAATCTCGTACATTTTATTCCCCTTGCTTGTTTTCAATTAGCATGTTGATATCTCTAGCCTGCGGGTTTTGCTTGGACTTCAGATGTCGATTTCAACTTGGCATCAAAGCAGTTGGGCCCGTGATGAAATTTATAAACCTTTCACATCTCATACCTCTCAGCGGATTGGCCTAATCAAATAGCGCGTTCACTGATTGGGTTGATTTAGAGGAAACGCCTTGATCTCAAGAACTCTATGGGTAACTAACCAAGCCAGTGTATCGATCCTAACAGATTGATCGATACATTGGCTTGCGAGGATGCCTAAAAATGTTCATCATGCTGAATAGAGGGTGTGTCCATATTAGGAGAATCTAAAACCTTGGATTTGTGGAGCTCAATGAAAAGCTTTCTTCATGTTTTGATGCATGGTATTACATAGTAATGTTCTTGCCGCCCAAGTTTCTATGTGTACATGTGTTATTGTTTTGTTGCAGGTAAACACGATATGTTGGAATGAGAGTGGGTCCTGTATACTGTCAGGCTCTGATGATCAACAGTTGGTGATTTCAAATCCTTACACTGGAAAAGTAAGACAACTGTTCTACTTTATGCATAATAGGGGCCATTCATAAATTAGCACTATTCTACCCAAATTGGACTGGAGATTGTATGTTTTGTCCTGTTATAATGCTTACATCAGGTACATGTACTCAATTGGACTGGAGATTGTATGTTTTGTCCTGTTATAATGCTTACATCAGGTACATGTACTCAATTTGTCCTGTTATAATGCTTACATCAGGTACATGTACTCAATTTGTCCTGTTATAATGATTACATCAGGTACATGTACTCAATTTGTCCTGTTATAATGCTTACATCAGGTACATGTACTCAATCGGACTGGAGATTGTATGTTTTGTCCTGTTATAATGCTTACATCAGGTACATGTACTCAATTTGTCCTGTTATAATGCTTACATCAGGTACATGTACTCAATTTGTCCTGTTATAATGCTTACATCAGGTACATGTACTCAATTGGACTGGAGATTGTATGTTTTGTCCTGTTATAATGCTTACATCAGGTACATGTACTCAATTTGTCCTGTTATAATGCTTACATCAGGTACATGTACTCAATTTGTCCTGTTATAATGCTTACATCAGGTACATGTACTCAATTTGTCCTGTTATAATGCTTACATCAGGTACATGTACTCAATTTCCACATATGCTAATCCCTCTAATAATTCAATGCCCATATCAAAATTGAATCACCCAAAATTTCGAGACAAAATTCAGTCGTTTTTATCTCGCCTTACGAAGTAAAGGGGAGATATTGTGAGGGGGGAAAGAGGATGTCGTCGTCGGTGTCGGTGTCGGTGTCCCCTGCCTGGAAATGAATGGGTTTTTGGTTTAGGAAGTTAAAAAAAAATCTAGAAAAATTAGAAAAAATATAAAAAAAATATAAAAAATATGGGGGGTGGGTATTAATTTTTCTCCAAATTATGACAAATGAAGAGTTTTCTGTTTAGGTAAATCGTACATATACATGTCCATGGTAAGTTTGCTCCAGTTGTCAGCTGTCATTGGATGATTATGAAACTTGGTACACATGTTTCTTATGATAAGAGGATGTACCTGTGCAATTTTTGAGAAGAAATATTAATTTTTCTCAAAATTATGGCAAATGAAGAGTTTTCTGTTTAGGTAAATTGTACATGTAGGCCTCTACATGTATACATATACATCTACATGGTAACTTTGCTCCAGTTGTCAGCTGTCATTGGATGATTATGAAACTTAGTACACATGTTTCTTATGATTAGAGGATGTATCTGTGCTATTTTTGACAAGAAATATTAATTTTTCTCCAAATTATGGCAAATGAAGAGTTTTCTGTTTAGGTAAATTGTACATGTAGAGGCACATATACATGTACATGGTAAGTTTGCTCCAGTTGTCAGCTGTCATTGGATGATTATGAAACTTGGTACACATGTTTCTTATGATAAGAGGATGTACCTGTGCTATTTTTGAGAAGAAATATTAATTTTTCTCAAAATTATGGCAATGAATGAGTTTTCTGTTTAGGTAAATTGTACATGTAGGCTTCTACATGATAAGTTTGCTGCAGTTGTCAGCTCTCATTGGATGATTACGAAACTTCATACACATGTTTCTTATGATTGGAGTATGTACTTGTGCTATTTTTGAGATGAAATATTAATTATTCTCCAAATTATGGGAAATGATTGAGTTTTGCATTTAGCTGAAGTGCACATGACTACCATCACTACCACCACTAACATCCTACCTTCACTACCATCCATATCACTACTACCATCCCTAACATCCTACCATCACTACCATTCCATATTGGCCCTCAGTGGCTGAGTGGTCTAAGGTGCTTCGCTGGTGACCGCTAGCCTCACACTGATGCACCGGCACGGGTTCGAACTCAGCCTGTCCATGTGTGGAAGATTGTCAGTTACTTGCCAACGGGCGGTGGTT
>JAVTVY010008543.1:0-44140 GCA_036873755.1 Hanleya hanleyi
TGTGCCGCTTCCCATGTTGTGTCTCGCTCCAGTCTTCTTATTTCGGTACAGTAGTACTCAAGATATTGCTGCTGTAAAATAGCCATCTCTTCTTTTTCTTGTTCTTTTTTTCTCTTTCTGTTTCTTGGTCTTGTTCCAACTCATCTTGTAGGAATTGAGCAATCTGTTCGTCCTCGGTAGGATAGACGTAGGGTCTCACGTAGGGACTATTGTCCACTCCATCCATGAATTCACCGGTTGCTTCTTGGTCTTGGGCTTGTTCTTGATGTTGTTTGAACACATCTTGTAGGACTCGTTCAAACCGTTCGTGTTGGGGAGTACTATTGGCGGTGACATCTCCATCCGCCGCCTCTTCTTCTTCTCCTTCTTCGTCGTCTTCAATATCGATGAATTCACCCGTAACATGGTCAAGATACTGTCGCTTTTGTTGTGAAACTGGGGTGAAAGTCTCGCCGCCCTCTACCGGTTGGTGTTCTTGTTCATCATCTTTGAATAGCTCTTCTAATATGTTGTCAAGCCATGACTCGTTAATAATATTGTGCGCTCCATCAATATCCATGTGTTGAGCCATGATGTAGTTCAAAATGAATGGATAGACACTGCGCGCTTTTTATAGTCTAACCGTAGAGTGCCCGTATGAGCGCGCGGACGTCAGCGAAATCTTCTCCCTCAAGCCTTGTGCTGGCCCAGGTCCGCTGAAAATTTTGTGTTTCTTTTCCATCTTCAAACCGGTCTCATTTTGCAATAAATGCGAGTTGACGTGTAAAACTTATTTCAACTTGAACTTTGGGAACTTATAGTGTATCGTTGAAAAATTCAGAAGGCTAGCGACAGGCTAACCCTATATTTTTAATGATTTTGTCGATTTTAGACCCGTATGGTTATGGGAGCGGTCGTGTGGAAAACCCGGTAAATTTGAAATAAATCGGTTTACCTCCGTAAAAACACTTTAGGTGTGTTCCTCACATCCTTATAATGTCACCCTGAAAATTGGAGCCGGTTTAACGAAGAAAAAGTAGGAATTTTTGTCCTATCACTCTGGCTACGGTAACACAGCCATTGACACGCATAGCTGTACACGCATTCGGCTCCATATTGTAGAGTGCAGCGAGAAGATTTCGATGACGTCCGCGCCCCTCAGCCATTGACACGCATAGCTGTACACGCATTCGGCTCCATATTGTATAGTGCTGTGTTACCGTAGCCAGAGTGATAGGACAAAAATTCCTACTTTTTCTTCGTTAAACCGGCTCCAATTTTCAGGGTGACATTATAAGGATGTGAGGAACACACCTAAAGTGTTTTTACGAGGGTAAACCGATTTATTTCAAATTTACCGGGTTTTCCACACCACCACTCCCATAACCATACGGGTCTGAAATCGACAAAATCATTAAAAATATAGGGTTAGCCTGCCGCTAGCCTTCTGAATTTTTCAACCATACACTATAAGTTCCCAAAGTTCAAGTTGAAATAAGTTTTACACGTCAACTCGCATTTATTGCAAAATGAGACCGGTTTGAAGATGGAAAAGAAACACAAAATTTTCAGCGGACCTGGGCCAGCACAAGGCTTGAGGGAAAAGATTTCGCTGACGTCCGCGCGCTCAGCCATTGACACGCATAGCTGTACACGCATTCGGCTCCATATTGTATAGTGCTGTGTTACCGTAGCCAGAGTGATAGGACAAAAATTCCTACTTTTTCTTCGTTAAACCGGCTCCAATTTTCAGGGTGAAATTATAAGGATGTGAGGAACACACCTAAAGTGTTTTTACGGAGGTAAACCGATTTATTTCAAATTTATCGGGTTTTCCACACCACCACTCCCATAACCATACGGGTCTAAAATCGACGATACACTATAAGTTCCCAAAGTTCAAGTTGAAATAAGTTTTACACGTCAACTCGCATTTATTGCAAAATGAGACCGGTTTGAAGATGGAAAAGAAACACAAAATTTTCAGCGGACCTGGGCCAGCACAAGGCTTGAGGGAGAAGATTTCGCTGACGTCCGCGCGCTCATACGGGCACTCTACGGTTAGACTATAAAAAGCGCGCAGTATCTCGTCTGCTATCCATGCATCATGGCTAATCCTAATAGACGGACGCTATTCAACACGATGAACCAACAAGATCCTAGAGAACAGAGAACGGATTCGCCCAAGTGGAGAAGACAACGAACATGTTACAATCATTACGAGCTTGCAGCGTGTTCATGAAGCTCATATTGCTGAAGCTTTGAGGCGGAGAGGCGCACAACAAGATAGAGAAATAAGGGACGCTATGGGAGAAGTGGATGATGATGATGAAGCAACAGACGATGAAGATCTACCAGAGGTGGAGTGGTTAAACAGTAGTAGACCCCCAGCAACTACAGCTTCGATGGCTACCACAACGACGGCTACCGCAACGACGGCTACCGCAACAGGAATGACAACACCACCACCTCTAGCAGAGATCGTCCGCCTGAACGAACAGATTGATGAATTAGAAGAGGACAAGTCTAAACTACGTGTACAACTGACTAAGGAACAGCAAAGATCCACCTGTACCGTGTGTCAAGACGAAGAGACGACGTACGCCTTTTTCCCTTGTGGTCATCTGTGCCTATGTGGCGTATGCTTGCTATCCCTAACATGTATAGGGGATTCGTGCCAGTGCGCCGAGACAGAGGAGCTTCATTTGAAGATACGATGCCCTGTGTGTCGGACGTGGGTATCAGGCGTGAAAAAAATATTCCGCCCGTAACAGTGTGATGACGCTGTTCTTTCCAAAGGCCCTTTTTAGGGCCACCTATTTACACCCGAAAGGGGGGAAACTTTCTAACTAAAAGCACAAAAAACACCAGCTCCCTCACCAATATGAAAACATAAGGTCTTCACCACAGTAGACTCTTAGTGTTGAATTTTTTAATACAATTATCTTTGCAAAGAATGAACACTAACACACAGTTGAATTTCTACTATTTTTATTAACACAGTAGAATGAACACAAGGTCTTCACCACAGTAGGCTCTTGGTATTGAATTTTTTAATACAATTATACGCTATCAAGGCGCTTAAATGAACATAGAATGAACATTGAATTAACATAGAATGAACATAGAATGTAGGAATACGGTGATGTCTGAATGTTCAATGCAACAAGACTTGTGTGAAATGTTCAATATTTATGCAACAAGACTTGTTTGAACTCGTCATTGTCTTTCTGCCCCTGGTGCACGTAGATGAAGGTGGCAATCTGTTCACGTGGAATTCTGGGTGGACAGGCAGCTTCCAATGCCTCGGCAATTTGCACCTCGTTCACGCCCTGTAGTCCCTCAGTCATTAGCGCGTCTGATGGTATACTATTGTCCACACACGTATGCGTGTTGAAGAGCCCGTTCTTGTTCCCACAGCCTGCACATTGCTGGATACGCAAGTGTCGAATGCGGGGTCTGAGATGATCCAGGAATGTGTCGATGTACTTCTTATAAATATACTCAGTCACCTGGTCAGACAGGACTTCATGAATTTCAGCTGTGAAACTGCAGCTGCAGCTTCCGCCACGCAGGTATTTGCAGGGTGACACCCTGAGGTAAAGGAATACGCTTTTGCGTATCTGCCCTCAACTTCCATTTACGAATATGCACCAGCAGCATGTTGTTGAACATAGAACAGGTGAGAAAGATGTCGTCACCCACATAAAATTTCGCTTCGTCGCTCCGCTGGTGGTCAATGACCGCATCGATGGCGTAATAAATGGCCTGTACTCTTACCCAGGTGTCCAACGTCAAGGCGATATGCTTAGGTGGTTTGTCGTCCCAGGCCGGTGCGTTAAAATGCACTTCCTCTTCTTTGACACTCACAGTTAAATAGGGAGAGAGCTCCCAATTGTTCGTCTGGGCCGCCTGGTAGGCCTGCTGGATAATGTCATTGATCTCATGCACAGACATAGGAAGTAGCACCTCTTCCTTCGCTTGCTCAGGCACTTGCTGGGGCACTGGCTGAAGCACTTGCTGAGGTATTTCTAAAGGTGTTAGTCGGGGACGTTTGGTAGGTGGACCGGGTTTGGCAGGTAGACCGGACTCTTGGTGCGTACGTTTGGTAGCTGTACACCCTTCGGCGATGTCCATCTCCATGACTAAGATATTATCTTCTGAATCCTGGGCTTGAAGTAGATCTGCTATTCCTTCATTTCCCGTCTTCTTCAGCGCCTCCACGAAGGCTTGAAATGCAGTAGATCGTCGATGAGGGTTCTGCTTTGTCGTGAAGTGGTCTTCTGCGCCATGATATCTTCGACACCGGGTTTAAGGATTATGTTTTCCACCATAAGCAGATCACATAGTTCGGCCACATGCTGCATCTCATCAATGAGGCGAACACGGTGCTGTAGAAGCTTAGCTCGGTGGGATGACTCCATGACTGTGGGCTCAGGCTGGTGAGTAGCTGCTATGGTGAGATAGGCTGGTGAAGTTCCACTGGTAAAATGAAAATCTTCTCCACGGCTCATGCTACAGTGAGGCCAATAGCTCCTCTCGTCAGAGTGGTTCAGGCTGGTAGGCTGGTCAGGCAGGCTGGTCAGGCAGGCAGGTGAGATAGCTCCGTTCGGCAGGCCGATGAATGCACCAAACCCCTAAAAATTTCCCCTTTTATACGTTTTTTCGTGACATTCGGGTGTTTTCGGTATTCTCCGTGTGTCTTTTCGGTATTCTCAGAGTCTTTTCGGTCACCTCCGTTACTCTCCGGTGATCACCTCCGGGTCTTTTCGGTCACCTCCGTGTGTCTTCGGTCACCTCCGGGTCTTTTCGGTCACCTCCGGCACTCTCCGGTGATCACATTCGGGTATTTTCGGTGACCTCCGGCACTCTCCGGTCACCTCCGAGTCTTTTCGGTCACCTCCGGCACATCTTCACGGACCTCAACGAACTCGCCGTACCTCTTCGGTCATCTCCGTGTCTCTTCGCACACCTCCGTCACATCTCTCGGTACCTCCCGCCACATCTTCACGGACCTCACCGAAAAGACACGGAGGTGAACGACATTGTGGGAAAACCCCCACAGACAGATCAGTACAAGCTCCCACGGACCTGACCGAAGAAATACGGAGGTGAACGACATTGTGGGGGAAAACCCCAGTACATGCTCCTCTCACCGAAAAGACACGGAGATGAACGACATCCCCACAGACAGATCAGTACATCTCCTATCATCCTCACAAGTCACGCCCCATTCACCCAAACCGGAAGTGACGTGATACAGAGGTCACGCTCCATTCACCCAGACCGGAAGTGACGTCATACGGGACAGCGCCCCCTGGCGGATAAAAAAGGGAACCAAGAGTTACCTCCCTGGAAAATAATAGGCTTCGTCCCGTCTCCCTACTACTAATAGGTCTATGGATTATGGACGCGGATATTCTTTAATGGACGACGGCTGAATTATGGATGACGGACTAGACGCTTGTAATTGGACAGTTCCCTGTACCTGCACCGTGCCTAACCGCAGCAGATTTTCTGATTCAGGTTGAGTAGTAGGCAGTGCGCAAATTATATCGAATAATCTGTCCATGTATGATTTTAATATGTGTGTCTTGAATGTCACAGATGATCTCACTGCCAACTGTGGCATTATGTATTTTTATGTACATATATTTATCATAGCAATAAACTATCTATCTATCCTAAATAAGCTCTACATCAAACCATTTGAAAGTAAATTAGATCATTTCTCTTCCAAACAGCAGCCGACGTGGATACAAAAACTCACAGCTGTCAATGTTCTTTTCTACCCTTCTTTCACAAAGATTAATTGAACCAAGGGACACAACCCATGTTTATGATGATCTCATTTTATGATCATAGCACCCATTAAGGGCAGGGTAGACAGCTTAATTAGTGCTCCTGTTACCATTTTAGTGTTTTCAAGAGTATTTCTATGTGTGTGTGCGCGTTTGTGTGTAAGGACTCCTGTATGAATGTGTAATATGCTGCCATAAATTAGGGCAGTGCTGACATGCGTCAATATGTGCTTTATTTTTTGTATATGTATGTATATATGCCCCGTTTTTTTATATATATGTAACACTTATTTTAAAGTACCCTGTATCTTTATGTGTAATTGTTTCCTCTTTTTATCTGCCACATGTGGCGCTATGTATAATACCTATTCATGGCAATAAAGAACCTATCTATTCATATCACCGTTAGGGCGGAAATACCTGAACTGTTTCAGCACTGGTATTGTGCCCAAGAACAGGTGTACGACTGCCACCAGAAACTACATTGGAATTCAATTTTCCTGAATAAAGTCAGTCTTTTACAAATATTCTAGCTAACCATCTCGTATTACATGGTTCTTAACTCGAGCTGGGTCGAATCGTAGAAAGGCCGCAACCAGGTAGTGGGGTCCGCCGTATACAAATTCGTGGGGACATAGAAAGGCCGCGGTCATGCCAGGAAGCCACAGCAAGGCCGTGGGTCGGTCGTATGCGAAGCCGTAAGGCACGAGAAAGCACTTGCCAAGCTGTGAGGCCACAACCAGGCCATGAGACCGCTGTATACGGATGCATGGGGCCGGAGAAAAGCTTCAGTTAAACCGGGAGGCAGTAGCCATGCCGTGAGCCCGCAGTATGCGAAACCGTGGAGAAAGGCCACAGTCAAACACTGAGGCCATAGTCAGGCCTTGGGTCCACAATATAGGAAGCCGTAACCCTATAAGAGGGTCAATCAATTGCACCTGAGAGGAGCGTACAATCAATTTTATCTGAAGCAACACACAACATCGTCAAGCGAACGCGTATAGCGTTGAGCACACCGGTTCTCGTCAGATCACCGAAGTTAAGCAACGTTGAGCTCGGTCAACACTTGGATGGTTGACCGGGTGCTGTACTGGCTGGGCTGATCAGTGTCCAGGATAATAGGAACTGTGGACACTCTCGTGTTCTGGCAGATGTAGGCACCGTCGTGATATGACTGAAACAATGTTGAAAACGACGTTAAATCATAATCACTCACTCAAGCGGACCACACGAAAGATCGAGGGTATCAATCAAACGTTTCAAGCAAGTTTACCTGGGGCGACACAAAAGGTCAAGAGGAAAATCCGAAAGATCTCGAGGACCAAGGGAAGGGTTCAGACAATTTTTCATGAGGCGACGCCAAACCAGATAGTCAAGAGAAACCCGTGAAGGATCACCAGATGAAACCACCACATGGAAAACCAAGTTTTAAGATCCACGAGTGAGCAACATTGTTATTATGACCGTTTTGCAAAATAGATTAATTCTTCGGCAAAACTATGAAAATCTTTCATCTGAATTGACCGTGTATATATTATTCGGATATTACTTGTTTACTGACCAAATTTCGTTCAGTTTTGAGAAGAAAAAAATTATGTGAGAAAACGTGGTCTATTTTATAGATACATCAACAATGCATGTCTTTGAGAAATGGTAAGCACAATGCATTGCAGTGGTAGAAAATGGCATTTGTTTCACAGTTGTTTCTGGGTAATGATTCAAATCAATAATAATGGATGATAAAATTCTAAAGCAGAATTGATCTGATGAATCAAAGGTGGTTTAGGCATTTTTCTTTTATGTGCATGACTTGAATCTAAAATCCCCCGATCGAATTGGAAACAAAAAAGTATGATAAGTGAGCTTTGAATTCCGTTTTATCAGAAAACATATTAGCCTACCAGGTGGGCATTTTGAAAAATTATCAGTAGTGATCATCTCTTCAAACCAGTCAACGTTGTGCGTGCAAGGAAACGAAAGACCATAATCGAAAGCGGCCATGTAGTATACCAAGCCCATCTGTTGTTCTTTCAAATCACCAGTGTCTACGTAGTCTCTGGTTTGAAACAGAGCTTTTCAATTTAAATTTCTTTACGTATTATTTTGAACCAATGTCGGAATCAGACTCCATATCCACAATAGCCAAGTATTCTTCCTTCGATCGTTCCGTCACCACGCTATGCTCCCTCCGGGACCATCGCTGTGTGGACCGTACGGTTCGATATGGCAATAAAACCTCCCCTTCCCATTTTCTGTACAGCACATTTTTATCGCGTTTGGCAAACCATTTGATCGCCGCGAGGAGCTGGTGTGTCTGCGGTCACGTGATCGGCACGCTTTGCGATATATACATGCCGATCCAGTATATATACGAAGATGTCGGTAAAAGAGAAATTTGATCGGCAGTTTATGTTAGAAGACTAATCGCAGACACATCAGCTTCTCACCGCGATCAAACGGTTGTTTTATTACCGGATAGAGCCGTACGGCCCACACAGCGTAGTGGCCCCGGTCTGTACACAACCTGTTCATCTGTACACGGTAAGACTTATGGATGGCGAAGTGTTAGCTAAGATAGCGTCTCCCTTCAGTCAACGCTACGCTGACGACAAATACATTTTTCCGTTGGTAACTCGAACAACTCCATGGCGCACTTATCATTACCTTTGCGCCCTATTGAACCGTCATTAACTTGAGAAAATGGGCCGCCATGAATAAAAATACAGAAATGGCAGGCTAAATGGCCCTTCGTCGGTCATATATTAATTCCAGACGTTAAAATTATCCCTATGGAGCCTCAAAATCGCCTGAAATCGAGGGTCAAGAAGATGGGCATTTCCGTCATAATAGACCCCGTGTATACAGGGGATGATTATCACATCGATTATGGTATTTTTATTCATGGCGGCCCATTTTCTCAAGGTAATGAAGGTCCAATAGGGCGCAAAGGTAATAATAAGTGCGCCATGGAGATGTTCGAGTTACCAACAGGGAAATGTATTTGTCGTCGGCATAGCGTTGAGGGAAGGGAGACGCTATGAATCTTAGCTAGCGAAGTGTACGCAAATGAGACTGTACATTCAACTGAATTATAGAGGAAACGTATCGTAGTGTCGAAACGAGCGCTGTCATATCTAAGGACTGTTCCAGGGAAAATCCTATGACGGGGTAGCTAAGATTCATAGCGTCTCCCTTCCCCCGTTGAGGGAAGGGAGACGCTATAAATCTTAGCTAATGAGGGGGGTGAGCGGCAAAAAATTTGAAGCCCTACCACCCATAGGAATATTATATTGCTGAACACCCCCTATCCACAGGAATTTAATCCAATGTATCCTCTCTGTCTGGAACCACCCATAGGAATTAAATGCAAACATGAGGTTTGTCACAAATGTTGGTGTTCCACACTTTTATCCTGATATCCAAGGATTGGTTATAAAGTATCCCGGTTAACTGTATCTGCTCATGGACTACTCGCTCATGACACTGTGTTAAGTTCATGCCTGAAGGCGGTGCTCGATATCCAGAAATTTCGCCCAATGTTTTATATACATTTAAAACATAGTTTCATTGTTCCAGGAACAACATGACGAAAACAGATAAGAATAAATATCTGTTTATAACTAAATATCAATTGAAATAAATAAAAGAAATATACACTATATACAGAAGTCATCTGCAAAAGCAAACTCCGAACGATAGTCATTCAGCTGTTCGGAGTTTGCTGCAAAAGGGCGCCAAAATTCGTCCTCCGTCGCATCTGTACACGCACACAATATGAATATAGAACAACAAACTGAACCTGTTTCGAGATCATACCCCATTTCGTATTTTAAACCGCCATCCACAGGAAATTGTTCTGGAAGAATACCACCACCCCTCCAGTAGGATTTTTCCTGGAACAGCCATAATGAATGAAAGAGTTTTACCGATATACAATCTACCACCTGTACATCCCTGTTGTAGATCCCTCAGTTTGAAAGACATACTAGTACAAGCTAGAACTCGGTTCTAAATTACCCCTGTTGTATAGATGGCGCTATCAAAATGGCATACGGGTTCTTCGAACGGTCTTTTTTTCACCTACGCGGCCACTTACAAGTTTTCATTTTGTTCAGACTCTCTCTAGACACATTTCTGTGTTTTCTTATGCGAGTTTTTTAAAATTCATATTTACCTTTCTTTCATTTATTCTCGGTGCCCCGAAGCTCTTACTTTCCAACACATCTGTCAGGAATACAACACCGTTCAGCTTGCTCAAATCGACGAGACAACGTACAACGATATAGAGACAGATAAAATAAATATTTTATTAGAAAATCGATCAAATATAACATAGCATATACGGTAGGTGATGAACAATAATGGAATGCTTCGTCACAGAGACCGCTCCTAGGGCCTATATGCATGGTAGCACAGTAAATACTGCTTTATTTGGCAAATATTGATATACGAAAAACACATCAATCACAGATTGAACAGAAACCTCAGTTGGAGCGTATAACCAATAACTAATTAGCTACCACAGTATACAGTATATAGTCCATCATGTTTGTGGTCAGCTGTCAGCGGGGGTATAGGCTTCTTTGATTACCTACCTATAGATCAGGTGGACCTACCGATTAGCCTCAATGTTCACTCATAACTATTTCTTACCGGAGGCGAAATATCTGAAGCGATGTGACACTCTGATCTCCTGCCCGACAGAATTGAAGCTCCTGGTTAAAAAGTACCAGCGACTTGTTGTTGTTTTTTTTCTGTTTGTCAGATTGCACAATACACGTATTGTACCCGTTCCCTCCATTCTCACGACATCAGATTTTACACCTCGTATTGTCAGATATACCTATAGTTTATAGGAGGTTACACAGTCTGACAATGGGAGCATGGTTCCCTTACGGCCAGTAAAAAGATCACTTCTGATATTAGTAATACAGTTACAAAAACTATTACGGTTATTCTGTGACATCAACCAAACACCACTCATTTTTTTTTGGATAAACTGGCCTCAGATATTTATTGAATATTTTCACAGGGAGCTCGATCGGAAGACAGAACCAGCGAACATCTTATTCCAATGGCCCAAATGGCTGCCGACTTGCCCTGGCTAACCATTGGCAATAGACCCGGCCCTACCCTCCGAACAATCCTGGGGGTGGGGCAGATTGTGAATTGAATCTTGTATCTTCCTGCTGTATACGAGAGACGAGCAAATAAGTTCGACTTAACGTGCACCCATCATGTGTACATGCAAATAATTAAGAAATAATTGCTTGTTTATTGAAGTGAAACGATATATACAGATCGCGATGCAATAGGATGAGTCTAAGTTTGATCATGAAGGCCGTATGCCTTAGTTATCAAACGCGAAGCCTCATCCTATTGCATCGCGATCTATCCTACTTGTTTTACTGCTGTAAACAAGCAATTATTTCTATTCTGCTATACTGCAAACGGCAGAATTGTGGAGATATTACGTGCAAAGGAATATTTGATCACGTAATTACACATTAGCACCCCTATACCTGACAAAAATGCGTTGGTCCATCAATTGATCAAAGCAACGCCTGCAATTGTCGCGTGCCTGAAAACAACACGCAGGGGACGAACCCACTGTATGACAGCTAGGGGCATGCTAAACGCTTTTAATGTTCAAAATGACGAAAAAACAACGTTAACAATTATAAATAAATTTCAAGAATATTCCAACTATAGCGTGAAGTTTGGATTTTTAAATACATTGCCGTTGATCCGGTAGTTCATATACAATGGTCATATCGCAGTACACGGATTAGCATATCCCCCCTGGTAGAGGGCAACTTGACACGTGAAGAAAATCATGACATCAAACTCTCCGCATCGAGCCGCTCGATAAGTGACGTCTATTGGAATTAGATGCCACCTGGGCTTCCTATTTGGTAAAACACATGGGGTGTGGTAGAAATACTATTTAAATCAAGGACCCGAGCAGATAAAAGCAGAGTCAGAAACCAAACAGATCTCCTTCCAAGTAACCAACACAGAGCACCCCCCCCCCCCCCCACCCAATTCATAGTAAACGAACTAGTAAACTTTATCTCATTTTTTTTTATTTTTGCCTGGTTTTCTTTTTACAGCAATTTTACTAAAATAAATTGAAAAAAACGTACTATTTTACGATCATTTGTCTTTAAAGTTGAATAATTAAAAAACAAAACCAAACTTACACAAAGTGAGATAATGTTTACTAGATCACCTTATAAGTAATAAGCATGCCAAATTTCAAAAGCGTAGCATGGATACTTTTCGAAAAATAAACGTTTAAATCTCGGATTTTGTAAAAAAAATGAAAGGCTAGAAATCGG
This sequence comes from Hanleya hanleyi, assembly GCA_036873755.1. Taxonomy (NCBI): domain Eukaryota; kingdom Metazoa; phylum Mollusca; class Polyplacophora; order Lepidopleurida; family Hanleyidae; genus Hanleya; species Hanleya hanleyi. Next base: position 12,122 of record JAVTVY010008543.1, read on the forward strand.
GCAAAATGTGTCCAGCTGAACATCTGAAGAATTAATCCTATTTTTTTGCTTGAATTATATTGTCAAATACATTTTTTATCTGTCTTATGGGACCTACTCGAATGCCTATTTATTTTTGATAACTATTACACAAGTTTATTCATCAATGTGCTTTAAAATCCAATTTAAAAACTTGTTCAGGTGAGAAATGTTAACACCTTTGCTAATTACTTCACGGCGGGTGTCTGAGTGTCAATTAACAATACAATAGACACTCAGACAGCTTTAAATGACTTACAATAGACAGTAGCGTGAATGGTTAATCTCTTCCCAGCTGCAGCTGGATATCGGACCACCTAAAAGGCAATGTATTTAATTTTTTCAGTGCCTCAGAAACTAAATTTTTATCCTAATATTGAAGCACTTCTACTTAGAATTTTGATATCATTTTTTCACCAAATGTTAGACAAAATAGTGAATATTTGAATAAAACATATATTGACCAATTTTGACCCTCTAACGGGATAGCTATCCTTAACAGATTACTGACATTTACAGAGAAGATAGATAATCGGCATGAGAACATCATGTGACGTTAGTTATTAAGTTCAGGCCGTGAGACACTCCTGTCCTAACCTAAGGCAATCATATTCTCTCTTCTTATCCACGCTAATACCTTTAGAACCACCTCCATTATTAATTTCCACTTGGACAGCAGGACCATCTAAGTCGAAGTCGAAGTCGACTACAGCACACATCTCTGGGAGCTGGATGTTGATCTTATGATGTAGCCAGCTTGATTAGCGAAGAATAGGTGCAAAAGAACATGCATATATGGCGTGCACATCTCGTCGGGTTGGTCAGGCATGTGAAAATAATGACATATCATCAAGCGTCTTCATTCATAGTTCATCTTTGGAGATGAATATCACAGACACTGATGGGAAAATACAATATCATACACTCGAGCAACATTTATCTAAGTCAGCTTATGTAACAGCCGTGGATTAGTTTATCTTTTTCAAGAAAATGTCTGCTTGTGGTTATCGGTACCGAAATTCAATATGTATAGAACTACAACCGAGCAGCTGTCTGATCAGTTACCTATATTTGTCTGTTCTGAGATGAAATCAGCTGATCAGAAACAGTTAAGTGGCGATCTCTTCAGATGAACGCGTCTGTTCTGGGAAACATCTTAGCTGATCGATCATGGCTCAATGAAATAAAGCCAAAATATGATTACGTTAACCAAAATCAGTCCAGTATTTCTAGGACAACACTGTCAGAAGGATTTGGTATAGACGTGACGTACCCAAAATAGTTGGATCAAAACAACCCCAAATGTTTGGGGCAAAATGGAATTTGTCCAAAAATATCTGGTCAGTTTGACCCAGTCCTTCTGACGGTGAAGAAGGATGATGTTTCTCCGAAGTATCGTTTTGGTTGACGTTATTATATTTCTGCTATGATGGGAAATCTCTCGTGTAAAACGCTAACAATTGACAAAGTACGCTGTATAGCATATTTTACCCGCTTCGTAAAACACCCCTATGTATGTCATGAAACTAAGTAATGACACAATAATATGTAACCTATTTGTTCCTTAACGCGTGAGTGGCGTCCGTGTTAAAATATTTCCCAACAAACAAGTGAACCTCGCACTAAAATATTTGGAGTTCTTTGGTGTTCGTTACTTGTGTATATTCATGTTCCCAATTTTACCTCTAATGTTCTCTTCATATACGAATGTGTTCTTGGATATGGGTAGTCAACATAGGCGTTTTGGTGTGCAATGCCATTACAACTTGATCACCAGGGTGCACATATAGAATACGACTAAATGAAAACAATGTTCAGATTTTGAACACTGCTGTTCTTGTTTATGGTGTTCTAAATTTGAAGACATTTGTTTAGTGTTCTGGTGTGAAGTGCCATTAAAATTTGAACGCCAGCGTGCACTACGACTAAATGGGAAAACCTGTTCAGATTTTTAACACTGCTGTTCTTATTTATTCGAGAACACCATGTGTGTTAAAAAACTGTTACATTTGAACACCTTTTGGTGTCCTAAAATGGAACATTTTTGTTTAGAGCCGCAGATGCACGGATTCGTATAATGATGCAAAGGGTCCTTTCAAGACCTCATCAGAGAAGCCAGAGAAGAATTTCACAATGCACCAAGATAACGCATCACTTTCTTTAGCACAGAACGTGATTGTCTTTGGGAAGGCGTCAAGATACATCGGTCTAAACTATCATTATCTCGTTCGTTTTAATAACTTCATCGGCATACATCAGTTTTCGTTATTTGATCACCCCTGGGCGACTACACTATATAGTAGGCAATCTTGCCAAGTCTGAAGTTTGCATGATCAAAGTGGCCTTACTCTCCCCTCGCTGAAGGAGAGTTGATCCGCAAGAAACAATTCTAAATGAAGTAGGTGTGTTTATCAGGGGCGTCGTTAGGGGGGGGTCGTCCGGTGCGAACGACCCCCCCTTGGCCGCGCCAAAAAAAAACCAGAAGAAAAAGCAAAAGAAAAAACAAAAAACAAAAACAGAGAAAACAAAAACAAAATAAAAAAAAGCATAAAAACATAAAATAAAAAAAAAACATAAAAATTACAGATAGAGTGCCAAGACGTGTAGTGGTGTATAAAAGGCCCGTTTTGTTTGTGTCAAACCAGGAAGTCAAATGGAGTCCGCCATATTCTTCAATATCGATGCGGGTTTATGCGAAACAAATGTGAAAATAGAACCATAAATCTATATACATTGTGTTCAGATTTGTTTCCGAGAAAACGGGCAAAACGCATCTCCGGCAACCGGAGACCCTGGAGCTTCCGGGGCCTAGGCGGCCCCTGGACCCTCGCCTGTCGGGCTGTGACGATCGCTCATTTTAGCTTTGTGTAAATGAATCGCTATCATATTGGTTCTAATGTTCCATCATGTAAAGGTCATCGGTTTTTATGTGTTTTTTTTATGTGATAAATATAACTAAATAGTCAAATGGATTCAGGCATGAAGTATGATTTTTTCAATATCGATGAGTGCTTATAAATGCGAAACATATGTGAAAATAGTACCATAAATCTGCGTACATTACGTTCGAATTTATTTCTGGGAAAACTCTTAGAACGCATCTCTGGAGATCTGGAACTTCGGAGCTTCCGGAGCCTAAACGGCTCGTGGACCCTCGCCTGTTGGGCTGTGAGGATTTCCTTGTTTTATCTTTATGTGAATGAATCGTATCTGTAGGCATATTGGTTTCCCTCCCAAGAACTATAAGCCATCGTTTTTTTATGTTTTCAATATAACTAGAACGTCAAATGGATGAAGGCATGAGGTGCGATGTTTTCAATATCGATGCATGTTAGAATCATAAATGTGCATGCAGTATGATCAGTTTTATTTCCGGAAAAACGTTCAGAACGCATCTCCGGCTATCTAGGACCCCGGAGCTTCCGGGGCCTAGGCGGCCCCTGGACCCCCGCCTGTTGGGCTGTGATAGTGGTCCCCAACTTTCAATGACGTTCCGACGCCACTGGGTTAGCCTACGAGGTATATAGGCCCAAAGCGTTATTATTGTGTTTTCAAGATGACAAGAGAATAAAATATAATACTGATATTTGACAAATGACGTGTTAGTTTAATTGTTGGAGATCGCTCAGAATGCATCTCAGGCCATCTAAGGTTTCAGAGCTGTATAATATAACCCTAAATCTGCATACATTATGTTCAGATTTAATTCCGGGAAAACGCTTAGAACGCATCTCCGGCGATCTAGGACCCCGGAGCTTCCGGGGCCTAGGCGGCCCCTGGACCCTCGCCTAAAGTGCTATGATAATCGACCCCCCTTTGAAAAATTCTAGCGACGCCCATGTTTACTAATGCGGTATGTCGTTGATAGGCCTATTTGACATGACAAGAAAACAGTAATTCACAAGCTAATCACAGTTATTTTCTTTCAGGATTTCCTGACAATGTCAGAATGATATCAATTTCTGGTGATGAGTTGTACGTCAACTTCACGATCTCCATCATGGGTCGGAGGATCAGAAAGTCGCCACTGGGAGAAGATGTGACTACTACTGGTCTATGTGTCGTAGAAATGACAGAGACGACAACTGGGACGAATAATCTTTCAAACTTCAGCAACGAAAATGAAACCCTCATCAGTGCAGATCTAACTCCGGGATTCTCGGTGTGCCAAGAAACTACCCCAGTCGACCCCATCCCGTCTCTGCTCGAGTCAGTGGGGTGGGAATCCGTAATATTAATCAGTGATATGGACACAGGTAAGAATATACCTTTGCACTAAGAAATCAACTTCAACCAAATGTAATTATTCTCGGTCTACGAAAGTCTTTGAAATTATCTTATTCTAACGAATACATTTGTCGGTGTGATGGAAGAGTTAGCCATCCGATCCATATAAAAGATAAGCGTTAGAAGTTCCAATGTATGGTTCAGCGTATATATAATGATTACCCTCGACATTGGTGCTTCCTTGTGGTTCTTCCTGTACTGGAAGTGCTCTGTAACATCTACTGTGTACTCTTACACCTTGAACTGTGTAATTCATTACTCTCTAAAAATAGTTGACTGAAATTTCACTCAAGTAAGAGTGGAAATTCATCCCACTCAATACTTGAGTGAGATTTTCACTCAACTTGAGTTATTTTTCACTCAACTTGAGTTAAATGCGCTCAACTTGAGTGACATTCACTCAAGCATAAGAGTGAAATTCATCCCACTCAAGTTGAGTGAACATGAGTGGTTTTAACTCAAGTTGAGTGAAAAGTAACTCAAGTTGAGTGAAAAGTAGCTCAAGTTTGAGTGAACAGGTACATTTCACTCAAACTTGAGTGAAACAGTTCACTCAAGTTTTTTTAGAGAGTAGTATACAGTGATCGTGTGACAGAGATACACAAAAGTGTACACATACCATTGTGTAGTTTTATCTGACTAAAAAGCTTAACTATTTTCGATAATTGAATTCGAAAATTGAATTGTGCAAGATTACACGGACCATACACAGCTTAGATACATCTAAAATATTTTCTCTAACAATTTCGTTGATAAAGAATATCCAGCATTGTCAAATTTAGTTTAGAACATTGAAGAAGGGTAAGAAAAACACACTTTTGCTATATCGAAAAGAGTTAAGCTTTTTAGTCAGATAAAACTACACAATGGTATGTGTACACTTTTGTGTATCTCTGTCACACGATCACTGTATACTACTCTCTAAAAAAACTTGAGTGAACTGTTTCACTCAAGTTTGAGTGAAATGTACCTGTTCACTCAACAGGTTACACGGACCGTGTATGTGTACGACTCGTGATACATTATATACAAAAGACCGAATAATATTGTTGTCCGTATGTATCTATTACTACGTGTACAAACAGTCTACACAATATCATTTTCTTTCATCCTTTAAAATAACTTTGTATATTTTGGCTACATACCCTGCATTAATGATCTGTAGTTACCGGTCATATCGACCGGAAAGCCATTCCCTTCCTACCTATACGTAATATATTTTTCACATGAGTATAGCTAAACTAACTATGAATATTATTTTACCCCTATGTCAGGCTGAAATCGACATCGAGAGTCAAGGCAAAAACCGCCGGCTTGGGATACCGACATGCTAATTCAAAATAACCTCGGGGATGAAATGTTCGAGATTGAGGCAACGACTCAAGAACTCACTCGAATCACCAAAAATGTCCAAGTAGCCTATAGTATTGGACCCTTCTACGGAGGGCCAATGATAGGCTGATGCAGCAACAACAACATTTTCCCAGTTATACGCCAGATTTTGAAATCGAAAACGATGCCGCGCTATGTCATCGGTCAACTGAGACAGTCACGTGGTTGTGTATGAAGATTGGGGTGGCTCCTATAAATAGTGATCCAATGAAAATGCCCGTCTTAGTTTGAAATGGCGGAGTCGAATGACCAATCTCTGAAGGGGAGACAGCTGGAACAGTACACTATCACTGTCTGTTAATATCTTGAATTAACAGAGAGTACTGCAGTCTATGTGCGGGGATTCACGATTTACCTGGACTTGTGAAGATGCACCAGACAGGTCTGGATATGTGGCATCCCGCTGTTCTCAATGGTTATTGGCCTTGAGGCCTGAGCCAATCAGAACGCAGTCTTAGATTTTCTCATTTCTAAAAATAGATGTTTAGAGCGCTACAAAAGCGAACAGCATTAATGCAGACAACCGCTATTTGCTATTGATTTGAAATATAGTATTTATAAAGATACCAACAAAGATTTAATACCAATAAGAGTAAGTATGCGGCCCGTAAACCACCATTTCAAACAAGCACACAATCGCCACGTTTGATGTCAGACGTCTGAATGCTTCAACGCTTCAGGTCCAATCTTCATTCTCTATTTTTGGGACCTGGATCGTTGGAGCGTTCAGATGATCGTCAACGTTCAGCGTCAAAAACGCTTCAACGCAAGTGTGGGTGTCAAACGCTTCAACGCATCGACGTGGGAAGTTTCCTTGGGGGTTATGATTAGGCATCTTCATTTTATCGAGCCAATTTCTACGTTCCCACTTCGAACCTGCCTTGATTCATCTGACCCCTTCAGTGTTCAAAATCCGAGGTGTAAATTTCACCTACTAACGACAGAAGAACCAATCAGAGCGTACATCGATTGCGAATGAAGTCACGTTGAGTGACATCATCCTCTATTAGCGGCGTCTTTCCTCCTAATAAGGTGCCCACTAATTAGGTCAGCCAATCAATAACGCTCTTGTGCGACCCATTTCGAATTTCAAATGTTTTCGAGGTCAGTGACGTCTCGTGTCTATTTATAAGTTATTTGAACATTGAAGGGGTCCAGATATATCAAGGGAAGTTCGAAGTGGGAACGTAGAAATTGGCTAGATAAAATGAAGATGTGATTAGGGTACCCACGTATTTATTATACTACCCTACTTTAATGAAACTCCCATGTGTATCAACCCCGTTGTTCTCCATATAATGCTTCACACCTGCTGCACGATTGCCTACTCGCTTATGCGCAGTTGGCCCATTATATTCTAGCTCGAATGCCTGGCTCCAGGGATCTATAGTGTAGTGAAACTCCCACATCTTGCCCCCTACTGTTTTTCCATATTATGCTCCACACCTGCCTAAACAATCCGATTTGCGCTTTCCATACTACTCCGCGAACCGAAAGTGACATCATAAGTCTTGCGCGTGCGCAGTTAACATTGACGAGTCAAAGTTAAAATCAAAAAACGAAAAACGGACAAGTCGAGGCAATTTTCATTATTTGATTTTCATTTTTGGGACAAGTGAAACGAAAAACGAAAATTGAAAATTGACGGTCAATTTTCAATTTTTGATTTTGAGAAACCAAAAACAAAAAACGAAAATTGAAAATTGACGGTCAAATTTCAATTTTTGATTTTGAGAACACAAAAACAAAAAACGAAAATTGAAAATTGACGGTCAATTTTCAATTTTTGATTTTGAGAACACAAAAACAAAAAACGAAAATTGAATTGTGCAAGGTTACACGGACCGTGTATGTGTACGACTCGTGATACATTATATACAAAAGACCGAATAATATTGTTGTCCGTATGTATCTATTACTACGTGTACAAACAGTCTACACAATATCATTTTCTTTCATCCTTTAAAATAACTTTGTATATTTTGGCTACATACCCTGCATTAATGATCTGTAGTTACCGGTCATATCGACCGGAAAGCCATTCCCTTCCTACCTATACGTAATATATTTTTCACATGAGTATAGCTAAACTAACTATGAATATTATTTTTTCCCTGCACGATCATGTGTATATACTCATTGACTGTGTTCCATTAGTACACAGTGATGTGGACGTGTATTTTTCCAACATTTTACCCATGCATTTGATTTTATAGAGTAATTGGTTGTATCGGAAAGTAGGAGAGAACCAATCTGGTTCCGAGTTGAAGCAACTCGGTAAATACCGGTATCATATAAATAAATTGGTTACATTTACAATCATTTTGGTCTCACTTTAAATCCATTTAGTTTCAATTAGAACTATTTTATTTCAATGTATTGTTCCCATCCCTTTTTACCTGCATTTGGTTCTATAGTGCACATCTTAGTACAGATACGACGAGACACGGTGGTTTCAGAGACTCGGAATATTGGCGCATATAGAACAACTTGGTTTCTTTTAAACAAAAACAACGGTGTATTGACAGTAAATCTGCGAATACATGTGTTTTTGAATCCAGGGCATTTCCCCCAGTGGATATTTCCCCCAGCGGACATTTCCCCCATGGACATTTCTCCCAGTGGGCATTTCCCCCAGTGGACATTTCCCCCACCCTATATTTTTAGGTTATTTTGAACATAGTTTTCAAATTTGGCAAATACACAATTTTTTTACAATATTTTTTTATTTTCTATAGAAAGGATATAAGGATTTCCACATATGTTTTACGATAAATGAGTGAAATAGTGATAAGATACTATACATATACACAGTATATAGCAGTATTATACAGTCTTATAGCACATTTTAAGACAATATAACACATATTTTTACAATAAGTTTTACGAGAAAGCACATGTAGCACATTTTAAACAATATGCATGGATCACATAGTGATAACATAATATCCATATACATAGTATATATTTTAACATTTTAAGAAAACATTATATCACATAGTGGTACAAAGATAAAAGATGTATTTTTAAACAATATGATTTCGTTCTATTTTTTCCCTCAGTTTTCACTTTAGTTCCATTTTATTCTCATCAATTGGCTACGTGACACCGACCTACGAACAGTTAATGTTATGCTATATACCATGTATACATCTTTTATATTGCTTTAAAATGTGCTATAAGACTCTATAATACTGATATATACTGTGTATATGTATAATATCTTATCACTATGTCACTCATTTTTCGTAAAACATATATGGAAGTCCTTATATCCTTATATATAGAAAATAAAAAAAAATAAAAAAAATTGTTTTACATGTATTGCCAAATTATTTAAAAACTGTGTTCAAAATGTCCACTGGGGAAATGTCCACTGGGGGAAATGCCCACTGGGGGAAATGTCCATGGGGGAAATGTCCACCGGGGGAAATGTCCGTACACCTGTGTTTTTATTGGCAATCACCATATAACATATAGAATATCCATTACCTCAGAGTTTCGTAATATCGCTTGAGCTGAATCTGTTCTCCTTTGTTTCAATCTTTATTGTCACCATACCTTGCCTCTCTCCAGCGCTGTGTTTGCGTTTTTGTTTTTATATGAACTTCGTTCTGTGTGTATGATCATATGGATTTCTTCACTGTTTACCGGCATATTGTCCACATATGTTTGTGTTACGTGATGATAGTCGCAGTCCTGGGAAATAGACTGTCTATACAACTAATTAATTCAGCATGGCTGTTCCATGCATGTTCCTCGAACTGTTTGCATGTCAATCTATATCGATGAAATATAAATATCCTCAAACAACACGGTTCAAACGGTCACCAACGCAAATGTGTAACTGTCGTACAACATGTGGAGGGGTTAGTTGAACCACAGGCCCGCAAAACAAGAGTTTTGGGGGGTGTGGGCGGTGGTATTAGGGTGAAGTGTCGAAGTATGGGGTCTCTATATATAACCCCATACTTTATATAAATCAACATAAAGGTGAGAAACGGACTTTGGGTGAATCGAGAAATAAACGGTTTACCGCCAAGCAAAATACATCAGCATATTCTACAAGTATCACTTTATATTCCCGTCGTCAAATTAGTACATTTGTGCAATTTTTTACCTTTGCCGGGCGATTCAAAATCCAACGTAAGTGTCCAGCCATCTAGGAACAGTTAGATTATGGCGGGCTTCGTTCTCAATTATGATTGGTCAGTCGCGACAGCTGATCAGTGCGTGACCTCTCTTGCCGGAGGCGTGTCTCGACTGACCAATCAGAATTGAGAACGAAGCCCGCCATAATCTAACTGTTCCTAGAATAGATGGATGGACACTTACGTTGGATTTTGAATCGCCCGGCAAAGGTAAAAAATTGCATAAATTTACTAATTTGACGACGGGAATATATAAAGTGATACTTGTAGAATATGCTGATGTATTTTGTTTGGCGGTAAACCGTTTATTTCTCGATTCACCCAAAGTCCGTTTCTCACCTTTATGTTGATTTATATAAAGCATGGGATTATATATAGAGACCCCATATTTCGACACTTCACCCTAATACCACCGCCCACACCCCCCCAAAACTCTTGTTTTGCGGGCCTGTGGTTGAACATACAGCCTCTTGCTAAGTATATAGTCTGCACAGAAGACCAAAGGTGAAAATATTCTCTAAAATAAACGGGTTCTGGAATGGGGTGGTTCTGTAGACAACTCTCTGAAAAGATGCAATAATAAACTCCGTGTAAAAGGTTGTTCCCGTCTATCTTTTAATAAGGGCATGGTTCTACAAAGAGCACTTTAGTGTCTTAGATTGATAGGCCGGTTCTTCATAGAACCGTCTCGCGTGAAGAACACTTTACCCGAGAGTGTATGTAGCTCCCATAAGAAGATATCCGTTCCGAATATAGCTTTTCTATATATTTATACGAGATGATGCTTTGTTCAATGGGAACTCTCTCTGCTCCAGGGTCAACGCTGTTTGCTACGGAAATATTGTAGTTTAAAGTAAAAGTTTGTGATTTAGAGGTTTTATGCTAATGAGTTTTGGTGATGTCATCAATTAAAACTGAGTAAAGCTAACTTTATACTGGAATATTTTCAGAGTCTGATCTAATTTAAACTAACATATTGCTAATGAATAGCATTATGCACACTTTAATATATATTTGTTTAAATTCCCATCATTTTCAAATATATAGTTAACCTAGCAACCTAGAGTTTTGAAATTTTAGTTCCTGGATATACTATGTTTATTGACTATAGGAGTGAGAAGTGTTTTGGGTGACACAACCACCATATGGGCAATTGGGCTACTTTCATCCGATTTCCATAAGAAATTCAAGTGTATGACTGTTTGCGGTTACGGACAAAAGACCCACCGGACAAAAGGCCCCCGGAAAAAAGGCCACAGACAAAAGGCTCACGATCAAAAGGCCCACGGTCAAAACACGCAAAAATGGGCAAAAGACCCAGTCCATATTCAAAAAGATATTTTAGGGAGAATTTTTTAAGTTTGTCGTTTTTTATTGAAATTCATTAAAAAACTCCATAAATTTTAAATATGGACATACTTGTTTGTTTGAAAATGTTTCAAGTTTGTTGTTTTTATTGAAATTCATCAACAAAACCTCCCTTAGCTAATGATACCATCGGACAGCGACTGAAAAAGAAAGTACGGTACAGCGTGCCACGAAAGACCCGCAGCAAAGGTTGAGGAATTTATGTTTGGACGTTGCAACTGATCCTAAGACAGTTGAAGAATTGTGCTACTTTGTGCTCATCGATACTGTAGATCTTTGTGCTAAACTATACATAATAGTTAGAATAAAATGTAAATGTTTCGATTATTCTTATTGAATACTTAATACCATATGGGTCTTATGTCCGCTGGGTCTTATGTCCACTGGGCTTTTTGTCCGTGGGCCTTATGTCCGCTGGGTCTTTTGGCCTACACCCGACTGTTTGATGCTATAACAGCTATGTTATTCATCGCACATGCATCGTTGTTGAACTGAAAACGTATGCTCTTGGGATACTGTTATGGCGAGTTGGCAGATTTGCATGAATGAGCGCTTTCTTATGGTGTTCTATTTGGGCCAAGTTTGCGTCGCGTGGCGACTTTTAGAAACTCGCCACTCGCCACGCGCCGTGGACCTCTCCGGCGCGCGGCGACTGGCGACTTTCTGCTATCTCTTAACCTGTAAAAACTCGCCAGTCGCCACCCGCCGTAAAACACGGCGACTTTCGCTCTATCTCTTAACCTGGAAAAACTCGCCGCGCGCCACTCGCCGGATGAACCACGGCGCACGGCGACTGGCGACTTTTGACTGTAGTGAAACTCGCCACTCGCCACGCGCCGTGGACCTCTCCGGCGCGCGGCGACTGGCGACTTTCTGCTATCTCTTAACCTGCAAAAACTCGCCAGTCGCCACGCGCCGTAGAACACGGCGAGTTTCGCTCAATGTCTTAACCTGGAAAAACTCGCCGCGCGCCACACGCCGGACAAACCACGGCGCGCGGCGACTGGCGACTTTTGACTTCTGGAATTATCAGGACTTTTTCTCAAGTGCGCATGCCCGGGGAGCATCAATTATGCAGTTGCAATATCATAAATCACAGTCGCGATCTCATAGAATTTGAGGAAGTCAAAAAAAATATGGAAACTGTTGAAAGAAATTCGTCTTTTTATCTTTAAAAATAGGGTCTTGATAGTTTGTAGGGTTTGTGATACAGGAAATATCAACCCAACAAAGAGCCGCTCTAGCGATTAAAACAGCAATAAAGGATCTCTTATACAAAGATATCGCCCGACTCTTTCACATAAAACTTACGAAGAGAGAAATTCAATCACCCAAAGAAAATGTTAGCATTTTTTCTTACTTTTTTAATCAATATGACGATGACGCTCAATTCGCTTTCTTAATATTTCATACAGCATATTAGTTGAAGTTGCTTTTATCTTGTAAAACAAAATTCCCGCGTCGAGTGCTTTATTGTATTTTAAATAAGGAACAATTTCAAAGCGATCCATTCTGAATTGAAAACGATATGCTGTTTTATAAATATATATAGGCACTTATATAAAACGAATGAAAAAAACGATTGAAAATGTTGTCTTGGTGTTAATAAGAACTGAAACTTTTTAAAATATACCAGCAGAAAATAACGAGAGTATGCAAGTTCTGCACAGAAACGGATAACGAGTATTTTAATAAAAAAATATCTGCACATTTGACAAAATTTAGATTGCCCCATATGCTTATTGCATTAAACACAACTTGTTTCAAAAAACAACTATATTAATTATTACAGATAGCTTACATCTTCAAGATTAGTTACATAGCATCAGATGTAGCTGGAGAGTTCATTCATTAGAAATTATGTATATTTATGCACGAGGAAGAGATTTAAAATTAAATTAAATGACAGCATGTTTCGAACAAAATATTCCGATAATTGATGCTCCCCGGGCATGCGCACTTGAGAAAAAGTCCTGAGAATTCCAGAAGTCAAAAGTCGCCAGTCGCCGCACGCCGTGGTTCATCCGGCGAGTGGCGCGCGGCGAGTTTTTCCAGGTTAAGAGATAGAGCGAAACTCGCCGTGTTTTACGGCGGGTGGCGACTGGCGAGTTTTTACAGGTTAAGAGATAGCAGAAAGTCGCCAGTCGCCGCGCGCCGGAGAGGTCCACGGCGCGTGGCGAGTGGCGAGTTTCTAAAAGTCGCCACGCGACGCAAACTTGGCCCAAATAGAACACCATACTTTCTGGACATTTGTAGTTTTTTTTAATCCTTTCCCACTCGTAGTTCCAAGTCTTTCTTTTTGGAGAGATGATTTCACAGGCCCAATTCCTGCTGTTATATTGAAATAAAGGTTTTTTTTTACCTTATTCATGTTAAATTTGTTATGGATGTATAGAAGAAGTAAAAGATATTTGGCCCATCCGATCTGGACCATCTGGACTTTTAAGCCCCAGCAAATGAGTTGCTATGGTAACCACTGTTGCTTCCACCAAAATTCTCATATTTTTTCTTGGATGCACATTTGTGATTTGAGTCACGGAGGATTTCCGCGTACTTCACTTATTTCTTATAGCGTAAACAAAGGGTTAATTGATCGATAGTTATATTTCACGTTTACGGCACTCACGCATGCCTATAAACGCTTAAATCACACTTAGGTAAACAGATACCATGTCACCGAATTCTGTATCGATTAGCAGTAACCGATAAATGTAGGTCCACGAGTTTAGTTTTGTGTTTCTTTAATTACCTCTTGGTGAAGAAAAATCGATATTATTGTCCGAAAAAAAACACGTGAAAACTATTATTGCACCAACACAAAGCAAATGTAGTAGTGGAATTCGAATGCTCGAATAAATCTTTTCCACAAGTTATTCTGGGATGTTTCTTTTATTTGCATGAATAAGGTACCGGTACCTATCCCTCAAAACATTATATCGTCATTGCCAGTTTAGATCAACACAGAATCGTTCGGAAAACTACATTTTTAAGAGTAATTGCTGTTTATTGGTATTCACATTGTATCACCATTTACATGCTATTGTACGTGTGCCTCAAAACAGCACATTGTACGTGTGTGTTAGAACACCATAGAATAAATGTGTGTTTGAACAGTAGTCTGTTAGAATAGTATATTGTATGTGTTGTTTAGAACAGTATATTGTACGTGTGTCTTAAAACAGTATATTGTACGTGTGCCCTAGAACAGTATATTGTACGTGTGTCTTAGAACAGTATATTGTACGTGTGCATTAGAACAGTATATTGTGTCGTGTGTCTTAGAACAGTATATTGTACGTGTGCCCTAGAACAGTATATTGTACGTGTGTCTTAGAACAGTATATTGTACGTTTGAACAGTAGTCTGTTAGAATAGTATATTGTATGTGTTGTTTAGAACAGTATATTGTACGTGTGTCTTAAAACAGTATAGTGTACGTGTGCCCTAGAATAGTATATTGTACGTGTGTCTTAGAACAGTATATTGTACGTGTGCATTAGAACAGTATATTGTGTCGTGTGTCTTAGAACAGTATATTGTACGTGTGCCCTAGAACAGTATATTGTACGTGTGTCTTAGAACAGTATATTGTACGTGTGCATTAGAACAGTATATTGTGTCGTGTGTCTTAGAACAGTATATTGTACGTGTGCATTGGAACAGTATATTGTACGTGTTCATTGGAACAGTATATTATACGTGTGCATTGGAACAGTATATTGTACGTGTGTCTTAGAACAGTATATTGTACGTGTGCCTTAGAACAGTATATTGTATGTGTGCATTAGAACAGTGTGTGTGTTAGATCAATATATTGTACGTGTGAGTTAGAACAGTACATTGTACGTGTGCCTTAGAAAAGTATATTGCACGTGTGTCTTAGAACAGTATATTGTACGTGTGCCTTAGAAAAGTAAATTGTACGTGTACATTAGAACAGTATATTGTAGGTGTCTTAGAACAGTATAGTTTACGTGCGAGTTAACAGTATATTGTACGTGTGCCTTGGAACAGTATATTGTACGTGGGTCTTAGAAGAGTATATTGTACGTGTGCCTTAGAACAGTATATTATACGCGTGTCTTAGAACAGTATATTGTACGTGTGCCTTAGAACAGTATATTGTACGTGTGCATTAGAACAGTATGTGTGTTAGAACAATATATTGTACGTGTGAGTTAGAATAGTATATTGTACGTGTGTGTTAGAACAGTATATCGTAAAAGTGTGCCTTAGAACAGTATATTGTACGTGTGCATTAGGACAGTATGTGTGTTAGAACAATATATTGTACGTGTGAGTTAGAATAGTATATTGCACGTGTGTGTTGGAACAGTATATTGTATGTGTGTGTTAGAACAGTATAGTGTACGTGTGTGTTAGAACAGTATATTGTACGTGTGTGTTAGAAAATTACACGTATTGTACGTATGTTTTGGAACAGTATATTGTACGTTTGTTAGAACGGTATAGTGCACGTGTGTTTTGGAACAGTATATCGTACGCGTGTGTAAGAACAGTATATTTTAATGTGTGTTAGAAAAGTATATTGTAGCGTCGAAGATCTCACAGCCACGTGGTGGGGCGATCAGGGAATCATGTGGAGAAACTGGGGAATCGTGACGTATCTTGTCGAGAACCTGGGGTCCCTAACTGCCAGATACCCATTCCGGCATCATAGTGAATCCTATGGGGAATCATTCTGAGAACCTGCGGTCCATAACTGCCAGATACCCATTCCGGCATCATAGTGAATCCTATGGGGAATCATTCTGAGAACCTGGGGTCCATAACTGCCAGATACCCATTCCGGCATCATAGTGAATCCTATGGGGAATCATTCTGAGAACCTGGGGTCCATAACTGCCAGATACCCATTCCGGCATCATAGTGAATCCTATGGGGAATTATTCTGAGAACCTGGGGTCCATAACTGCCAGATACGCATTCCGGCATCATAGTGAATCCTATGGGGAATCATTCTGAGAACCTGGGGTCCATAACTGCCAGATACGCATTCCGGCATCATAGTGAATCCTATGGGGAATCATTCTGAGAACCTGGGGTCCATAACTGCCAGATACCCATTCCGGCATCATAGTGAATCCTATGGGGAATCATTCTGAGAACCTGGGATCCATAACTGCCAGATACCCATTCCGGCATCATAGTGAATCCTATGGGGAATCATTCTGAGAACCTGGGGTCCATAACTGCCAGATACCCATTCCGGCATCATAGTGAATCCTATGGGGAATCATTCTGAGAACCTGGGGTCCATAACTGCCAGATACCCATTCCGGCATCATAGTGAATCCTATGGGGAATCATTCTGAGAACCTGGGGTCCATAACTGCCAGATACCATTCCGGCATCATAGTGAATCCTATGGGGAATCATTCTGAGAACCTGGGGTCCATAACTGCCAGATACCCATTCCGGCATCATAGTGAATCCTATGGGGAATCATTCTGAGAACCTGGGGTCCATAACTGCCAGATACCCATTCCGGCATCATAGTGAATCCTATGGGGAATCATTCTGAGAACCTGGGGTCCCTAACTGCCAGATACGCATTCCGGCATCATAGTGAATCCTATGGGGAATCATTCTGAGAACCTGGGGTCCATAACTGCCAGATACCCATTCCGGCATCATAGTGAATCCTATGGGGAATCATTCTGAGAACCTGGGGTCCATAACTGCCAGATACCCATTCCGGCATCATAGTGAATCCTATGGGGAATCATTCTGAGAACCTGGGGTCCATAACTGCCAGATACCCATTCCGGCATCATAGTGAATCCTATGGGGAATCATTCTGAGAACCTGGGGTCCATAACTGCCAGATACCCATTCCGGCATCATAGTGAATCCTATGGGGAATCATTCTGAGAACCTGGGGTCCATAACTGCCAGATATCCATTCCGGCATCATAGTGAATCCTATGGGGAATCATTCTGAGAACCTGGGGTCCATAACTGCCAGATACCCATTCCGGCATCATAGTGAATCCTATGGGGAATCATTCTGAGAACCTGGGGTCCATAACTGCCAGATACCCATTCCGGCATCATAGTGAATCCTATGGGGAATCATTCTGAGAACCTGGGGTCCCTAACTGCCAGATACCCATTCCGGCATCATAGTGAATCCTATGGGGAATCATTCTGAAACCCACGGAGACCTACCCGGTAACCAGCGGTCTCAAGCTTCTATATAGATACCCCTTCGGCATCATGATGAATTCCCTTTTTCTCTCAGTGTGAGGTAGAAATACAAGTGTCTGTTCTGCCGTTCAATATTTAGCCGTGGTCATGGCCACTGGCCATCATCATCTCATTGAAACATGAAAGACACGAATCAAAGCTGTTTTAATGACGAGAATGCTCTTGTTATATTTAACATGACCGTTACCGCAGGTGTCCGGCTGAACGCCGCATTGTAGTGTATTTTCAAATCCAAATACGGACTGCTATTTTGACAGAGTTCTGGATGGATGGTTTATTGCTGGAGCTAGGACTTACCGGCATGACGGTGACTCACCACATCTTACAACCTCGGGATGACGATGACAACATACGGGAACTGTTAGAACAGACTTACCGAGGACGATATGAAACTGAGCCCAACATCCTACTCATCTGTGGAGAATACAATGTTAGGCGAGTCCTAACTATCGTAAGTCTATACAGGAACACACACTCTCCCATCCTCGCGAGCCAGTGTATTAATCGATAGGTTAGGATCGATACACTGGCTTTGTTAGTTAGCCATAGCAGTTATGGATATAAATAGCTCGAGGGGTCGAACCAATCAGTACGCGCGCTAAAGCAGCTCATCAGGCCAATCCGCAGCGAGGCTTGAGTTTTGACTGGTTTGAATTTCATCGCCGGCCAGACTACCTTTGAAGTTAAGCTGAAATCGACATCGGGTGTCAAAGCGAAAACCGCAGGCTTCAGATACCGACACACCCATTTAAAACAACTGCGGGGGATGAAATGTACGAGATTGTGTAATAGACACGACTAACCGAGAACTCGTCCGAATCACCAAAAAGGTCCAAGTCACACTCTCCATCCTGCTTGTTCAAAGGTCAATGTAGAACCAAAATGGTTCCGTTCCTTGGCGAACTAAATCAAATCAAAGATTGAAGATATTGATAATCTACACTCTCAGAAATATTCAGGGAACACTCCTGAATTGATCAGGCTGTACATCCACAACTCAATTTCAGGGATTTTGGCTGAAATTCAGGTCTGATTACCGGTACCTGAATTTAAGGAAAATATCCCTGAATGAGAGGATATTCCCTGATATTCAGACAAATTTATCATCCTGATTATTAAGTTCACGACCCTATTCAGGTACGCAAAAGCCCCTAAAATTCAGGTAATTCAGCTTGAATTCAGGGATGATATACTTGAATTTCAGGAAATTATTCATGGATTTCAGGTAAAATCCCTGAAATTGAGTTGTGAATGTACAGCCTGACCAATTCAGGAGTATTCCCTGAATATTTCTGAGAGTGTATGTGTAACCATTGCTATACAGGTCTACTGTTAAAGCAATTGGTGTACAATGTAGTCAACATATCAGAATCTTGGGTCATATGATTTCTCTTTATATTACGCCGTTATAGGCCCTATTTCCCATCACCATGCCAGACATTTTTTTCTCTAATTGCAAGGAATTCCAGTGAATTGCAGCTTGCCATTGTCACAAATTAAATATACTTGAACATACATTGACGAACAGTCTTACAAATGCTGCCTTTGTTGTTTGTGAACCACAAACAGTATATATCTCATCTAAATAACTCATATACAGAGAGGACTAGATGCCATAATTAGTTCCAGATAACCCTACGTGAAAGGGTACATAATAATTTCTGCATGGATACTGATGCAAAGCCATGTTGACCTTGCATTCCCATAACTGCATATTCAAAGAAACAATTTGACAACTGATTTCGAGCATATACATACACTGGTAAAAGAACGGACACAGTACTGAATTTATGCTGTTTATTTTCTTGGTAACATACAAAGCGAACACCATTAAGAGTAGGCCTACCAATACTATACCTAATCTGTAAGTCATGATGATGGTGACCCCAGAAAAACACTTATATCTTACCGAGCATTCACCAGCTAAATTCCGATGGTATGTACATAACCTGGTGAGTATGATAATCAAAATGCCACTACATTTGCATTTGGACCAGGCAAAGTCAACATGCCTTTCAACGATATCGGTTCTACACATCCAGAAAAAAATGTACAAGCTATCACCAAAAAAGGGCGATGAAAACATTACACCAAAATAATGATCAGTTAGAGCCATCAACTTGTTCCACCATCACCTTTAAATGGTGATGACCATCAAGAAAAGGCCTTTAAGACCGTGCGGGTCGGTTCAAGATCGGGATCAGGGTGGAGAGGACGGAAAGGGTAGAGTGGAAATGACGTCATCACCGGAAGTGACGTGATCATCGGAAGTGATATCACCGGAAGTGAAGTAACACAAGATCAGGAGTATGATCGATGAGCATGAGCAGATTCAGGATCAGGTTCATTGACGCCACCATGATCATGGGTGAAATGAGGAGATTCGGGATTAAATGAGAAGGGACAGTTCGAAATCGAAAGAGGCAGGGTGAAATGAGGAGAGACAGAGTGAAATGAGGAGAGGCAGAGTGAAATGAGCATACTCAGTGTGAAATGAGGAGAGGGGTGGTGAAATGAGGAGAGGCAGGGTGAAATGAAACTGGTGTGAAATGAGAAGAGGCAGTGTGAAATGAAGAGATGCAGGGTGAAATGACGAGAGGCATGGTGAAATGAGGAGAGGCAGGGTGAAATGAGGAGAGGCATGGT
Organism: Hanleya hanleyi; assembly: GCA_036873755.1. Classification (NCBI taxonomy): domain Eukaryota; kingdom Metazoa; phylum Mollusca; class Polyplacophora; order Lepidopleurida; family Hanleyidae; genus Hanleya; species Hanleya hanleyi. The sequence goes on from JAVTVY010008543.1 coordinate 32,215, forward strand.
GAAATGAGGAGAGACAGGGTGAAATGAGGAGAGGCATGGTGAAATGAGATTAGGGGTGAAATGAGGAGAAGCAGAGGCATTGTAAAACGAGGAGAGACTCGGGGTGACTCGGGGTAAAATGAGGAGAGGCGTGGTGAAATGAGCATACTCAGTGTGAAATGAGGAGAGGGGTGGTGAAATGAGGAGAGGCAGGGTGAAATGAAACTGGTGTGAAATGAGAAGAGGCAGTGTGAAATGAAGAGATGCAGGGTGAAATGACGAGAGGCATGGTGAAATGAGAAGAGGCAGGGTGAAATGAGGAGAGGCATGGTGAAATGAGGAGAGACAGGGTGAAATGAGGAGAGGCATGGTGAAATGAGATTAGGGGTGAAATGAGGAGAAGCAGAGGCATTGTAAAACGAGGAGAGACAGGGTGAAATGAGGAGACGCGGGGTGAAATGAGGAGATTCGGGGTGAAATGTACAGAGGCAGGGTGAAACGGGGAGAGGCATGGTGAAATGAGGAGTGACAGGGTAAATGAGGGAAGGCATGGTCAAATGAGATTAGGGATGAGATGAGGAGAAGCATGGTGAAATGGGGAGAGGCATTGTAAAACGATGAGAGACAGGGTGAAATGAGGAGACGCGGGGTGAAATGACGAGATTCGGGGTGAAATGAGGATAGGCAGGGTGAAATGATGAGAGACAGGGTGAAATGATGATAGGCATGGTGAAACGAGGAGAGACAGGGTGGAATGAGGAGAGACAATGTGAAATTAGGAGAGGCAGGGTGGAATGAAGAGATTCGGGGTGAAATGAGGAGAGGAGAGAGTAGTATACAAATGGCTATTTCGAGTCGTACTGGTGTCAGTGCGCATGCGCGAGAAAGTGGTGTGCGCAGGAGTGTTCTGCGCAGGTATGATGTCACTTCCGGTCTGCGTGAATCGGGCGTGACCTGGGTAGGAAACATGATAGGAATGCATGTACTGACCTGTCTATGGGGGTTTTCCCGCCCGAATTTCGCGTTGTAGTATAGTCTACTGATTTAAACCCCCCTTTTCCAGGGAGGTAACTCTTGGTTCTAAGTGGAGGTTTTGTGGAGGGGTGCGCAGGAGTGTTGGGCGCAGGTATGACGTCACTTCCGGCCTGGGTGAATGGGACGTGATCTTGGGGGCATGTATTCCTCCGCGGTGATGCGGTCTGGCGGTAATGCGGTCTGCCTCCGCCGTCCGAAAGTAGTCCCAAAACCGTGGGTTTTCGTGAGAATGTTCGGCAATCTGTAGGGACCGCTAGTGGACCGATTGGGTCGAGTGAGGTATCAATGTGAAGCAGTCGTGAGGGAGCATCCATCTGGACTAGTGTTTCGTCCGTTGTCAACATTCTGCGCATGCGCAGACAGGGAATTGTGGGAAAAGGGTGTGGAAATAGACGTTTTGGGGTCTAGGTGGGCCACTAGTGGGCCGATTGGATCGAGTGAGGTATCAATGTGAAGCATTCGTGAAGGAACATCCACCTGGACTAGTGTGTCCTTCGTTTTCAACATTCTACGCATGCGCAGATAGGGAATTTTGGGAAAAGGGTATGGAAATAGACGTTTTGGGGTCTAGGTGAGCCCCTAATGATCCTATGGTGTCGTATGAGGTCTTATTTTGAAGCTCTCGCGAGGGAGCATCCGCCTGGACTAGTTTGTCGTTCGTGTTCAACATTCTGCGCATGCGCAGACAGGGAATTGTCGGAAAAGGGTATGGAAATAGACGTTTTGGGGCCGACCGGGGCCCCTAATGGTCCGATGGAGTCGAGTGAGGTATCAATGTGAAGCATTCGTGAAGGAGCATCCGACTGGATGGATGTGACGTAAAACTGACGTCATTCTGCGCATGCGCAGTATACCAAGTATATGGAAATAGACATTTTGGCGCCGACATGGGTCACTATTGGTCCGATGGAGTCGTATGAGGTCTTATTTTGAAGCTCTCGTGAAGCAGCATCCGACTGGACTCATGGTTCATCCGTGTTCAATAGTTTGCGCATTCGCAGTCTGGTCGTATTATAGAAAACAGGCATTTTGGGGATGCGTGGGGGTGTGTTTGGGGTACTAAACCACTATGGGTCCATGGTTGTGGTTTGGTGGTGTGGATTCTGCGCAAGTGTGTGACGTCACTTCCGGTTTCACTAAAACTACCTCCGAACACAGAATAGTTCCAATTTTTCCTTAGACGTAGATTCCGGATTTTCAACATCCAAGTTTTCCCGGGCCCGGCCCGGCCCGGCCGCAGCGCGCGCGGGTTATCCGGCCCTCGGGCGCGCGCGGGTTAAAGGGAAGTTTCGGAAGTGTGCAAGGGCACTATATCGCATCGGGGTATATATTTCATCCAAGTATAGCGGAAAGCGGTTGTCTTGGTGAGATCTCATTTTGTTTTTTATTCAACAATAAATAACAACAACAATGTGAGAACAACCACGTGAAAACTGAAGCACAGAACAGGGGGCTTTTCGTGAAAGAACTTAAGCCCAGAACAGGGGGCTTGCACATTGAAAGAACTTAAGCCCAGAACGGGGCTTGTACATTGAAAGATGGGCGCCCCAGTCATATCGCGGTCCTCGGCCTTGGGGTACTCGTCAAACATCTGTACGATGGTAGATAAGGTTCTTCCCCGGCATCGATGGTACAGGTAAATCAAGCAATATTGTCCGCACACGCTACTGGTCAGGCTTTGCAACGTTTGTTTGACTGTTCCAACACCACGTCTCTGTGCCTTGATTCATGAAGTCTGTTAAATCGGGATGGACGGGTGGCAGGCCGTACGGGTCAAAGTATTCGCCCTGCCGTTCTGTCAAGTACACGCTCACCCAATGTTCACCGGGCCGATCCATCGGGTCCGTGTTGAGAACGTAAGCAGCAGGATACATACGGTCTAATGGGAACACATCTCGGGCGAACACCCCTTGCCCATACGTGACTCTGTGTCATTCTCCAGCACGGTGGTTATCTGGTCTGTATCCATGTTAGGTGGCAAAGTCACACAGGACGTTGCGCGCCTTGTCCACATGAATGATGTGAAATTCGGCGTAGCAGATCACATTGACGGTGCTCCGGAGGGCTCGTGCAAAGTGGATTTCCAACCGTAAATTGCCTTGCTTGGCGAGGGCCAGCTGATGGTCGTTCTCTAAGGTGGGGGTCAGATCGAAACAGAACAACGTGTATCCGTTCGCGTAGTGCTCCCGACTGATCATATTCCCTTCGTCCTGGTTGATTTGACCGGTGGCTGTAAACAGGCTCTGATAGGCTCGAATGAAATTCGCGCGCCCAAAGTTCGGTGTTAAGGCCGTGGTTGGGACCTGCTGTCCATCCACATGCAAGGCCACAAACTTGATGCCGAAATGTTTAACGTCAAACGGGTTCTCTGGGTAGGCTCCCCTGAAACTGGTATTTTCCACACAGGCCAGAATCAATCGCTTGGGTAGTTCCCCCAGGAACAGGTTTTCGTTGTTGGCGCTCATATTTCCAGCCGACACAGAGAACACTTTGGTTTGCACACGCCGGATAGGGTACTGGGCTGGTTTTGTTTCCAAGGCTTTGAGGTGTCCCAATTGAACGGCTGGATTCGGTTTCACTTTTCGGACATACAGCACTGCGTCTTGGATGACAATCTTATAGTCAGCTGCATGCCCCTCTACGTTAGTAGCCATCAAGGCGAAGGTCGGAGGCGCCCGTATCAGTCGGATTTTGATGGGGATCTTGTTCAAGAGGTACCGGTCTTGCATAAACATGTTTGCGTGCAGTCGCCCCATGAGATCCACCGAGACGCCGTTCGCAGTGAAAGCCTTCCGTTTGTTATATCCCGCATTGTCGTTCTCTACGCCCATGTGCTCGGCTGTGTCCTGGTAGAATAAAGCGGCTGTCAGCTGAGATTTTTTAGCCTCTCGTCCATACGGCAACATCGTCTCGATGTAGGCTCGATAGGGGTACGTGTTGGTCGAGTCACTGATGAGTTTGTCGCTGAGAAATATATCCACCTGTTGAAACATAGAGTGCAGCCAGAGATTCGTCTGGCCCACCGTTGCTTGGTCGACGATTCTGGAGCCATCCCCATTGACGACCTTGGCTTTCACGTACAAGTATGTATTGGCTAAATCCACATAGGCCGTATCCGCATTACTGATGGTGAACTCGATGGGTCCTGTTTCGTTGATGCTGGAGATCGGGAGATGCTCCACCCATAATCATTGTTCGGCACTGGTCTGTGTGGGCGGGACGGTCCACAAATCAAATTCACTGTTGGTGGAGGGGCAGGACTCTGCGTGGATTAAGGACATGTTTAAGAAAAGATATCTTGGGTCTTCTATGTGCGTCGTCGCTGGGTCGGTCGTCGACTGGTGCGTGGTCTCGGTGGTGCAGGTCTTTTATTCCCTACGATGCGTTGTGCTTTGGCCACCAAGACGCCTCCTGCTTCTTTGGCCCGCCGTTTCAAGGCTTCTTTGGGTGCCGTACCCCCCAAGACATCACCGGCGACTTGCAGTCCACTGCGTACCGCTTGTTTGCCGATTGCTTTCACCCCACGCGTCACCAAGGGCAGGAACGTTTTGACGATGCTCCGGAGTATGTTTCCCAGTCCATGTCCTCGTTGCATGCGTGCACCACTGTAGACCGGAAGGCCACCTCCGGCCTGTTGAGCATAATAGTCCATATAGCTGCGTGCATCGCACTCGTAAGGCACCTTCATTATACAAAGTGGGGAGCACGTGCTTGTCGAAAATGAAGTGTCAGCACCACTTTTCCTCGTTCGAATGCCACCGGTCGTACGGTGTCATCTCTTATATCCACCGTGATAGTGTTGATGTCGGTTTGTCGTACGGGTAGGTAGAGCATGTGGGTGAAACTGTGGGTAACTTGATCTCCATACGTCTCTTTAATGGGGACCACCCGTAACAGAGGTGTGTTGATATCGCCCACGATATGGTTGTCGACCACGTCCGCGTAGACGTAGAGTCCGTACATACCCGACTTCATATCCATCGGGATCTGGCCCTGGTCCTCGGATGGACCCGTGTAGGTCGAGTGAGTGAGACCCAGCATTTGCTGTAGGATAGGACTCAGTACGACACTCACGTTGGCGGTGACGATGATCTGTGCCTTGTCGTTGTGTGCGTTGTAATCGAAGTCCACGTGATTCTTGAAGGGAAAGTTTTTTATGGGTTTTGAAACATTCGTGACCTCCCTTAGAGCCGTTTAAGGCAACAGTCTTGTCAGCCCCTGCATGAACTCCTTGGGAGTATCGTATTGGCCTTCGGGGAGGGTGAGTCGGGTGTCTTTTCCTTCGTAGATCACCTCGTACCACACTTCATTGGCTCGCGCGTTGTACCACGAGTAAGGGTATTGGATATCCACGAGGCCACATTCCCATCGTCCAGGTAAATGCAACGGTTGCGGTAAATGGGTCACGTACTTGGCCAAGGTGTTGTCAGGAAACACATCCAGCGAATTGTTAGTGGGTAGGGGGAGGTAAAACATGGCGACTGAGCTGTCCTGCTGCTGCTGTTGGTTTTAATAGGTGTTCCAGACCTTGGGCGGTTGTGTCCGGCGTCGTGTTCGTCGCGGTGATTTGCTACGTGTCAAGGCTCTGGAGATGTGGGGTGTCTTGATCAAGGGTGGTTTTATAAAGGCGTGAAAAGAAGGTGCCCTTCGTTGCGGGGTTTTGGGGGGTGACTCCTGTTCCCACTCGGCTTCCCAAGAAGGTAGTGGGCCACTCGGCGATTGCTGGGTCCGTTGCATCCAGGCCCAGCGCTGGGGGTTCCCCACCAATTCCTGTGGTACATGCATGTCTTTCAAGCCTTGAGCGAAGACCTCCCATCCTCGAGGATCCGTGTGCCACCTGCGTTGACGCATCAGGTCATTCACTAAATCCGTCATGTGGGTACCGGAGACCACCTGATTCTGTACCAGTAGTTCGCCTTTATCATTCCAAGTCATGTTAGGATTCTGTTTCATCCGTTGTAATACCAGACCAGCTTGTTTCTTGAACGATGCAGGTACAGTCTCCAGAACTTCGTCTTCCACCCACTGTGGGGCTGTGGGTGGTACCCCTGGTAATGGCGGCTGTTAGAGCGGTGCTGAGGTCGGTGGTGTGTCGCGTGGTGGTGATGGTGCTGGGGTAGAGAGGGTTTTGTATTGGTCCATGAACGTCATGTACCGCTGAAGCGTTTCATTGTACCGTTGTACTTTCTCACTGTCGCTTAACCCCGGTCTTTGTAAGATCTGTTGCATCTCTTTATCGAGGATGTTTATGGTCTTCACCGTAGGTGGGGCAGGGTAGGGCGATTGGAGGTTTTGAAGGAGCCGTGGTTCGACGAGGACCATTTTTTTCGTGTGGTTCATCCAATACTGGACCCAACACGGAAGCGGCCAACAGTGCTAAGATGGCTCCGAGAAAGCCGCCTTTCTGTAACACCTTTTTCTTTTGTGTTTGAGAGACTCGCTTCTGGACTAGGGTTCGGAGACCTGTCTTATGCTTGGTCAACTTGGTCTTCTGAGCCGGAGTCAGTGGTACGTTGCCTTTTAACAGGTTGTACCCGATCTCGCACAGACAGCGTACAAGGTCAGGGTCCGCACCGCGTACAATGGTTCGGACCAACTCGGGTGGGGCAGTCTTCAATACACGGAGCGTCGGGGCGTGCTTCCGTACTCGCGCAGGCATCGTGTACAACTAATGCTAGAACCCACAACTCTGCTCTTTTTATCTATCTACCTCCTGAATATTGAACAGAGACAAAGTCAACCATGATGTGGTATTAATTCTTTTTATTATTCCCATCATCAAACACACACACTCCAGCTGGGGGAGCCACTGTGGGTGTGTTTACATTATTTTTGCATGTACACGTGGTGGGTCTCTCCGGGAAAGATGCCGGTCCGTAGTCGAAGGTGATCGGGGGTGGCTTGCTTGAGGTCGAAGAGCATATACCCGTGCTGAGGGGTTGTCGCATCTTTAAAGGCTTCCAACGCAAACGGTGTGCGGCCGGGATACATCTGTCTCGCCAGGTGCAGCAGTTGAGTGGTATCTCTCGGGTTTTTGAAGACCACCAGGTAGTGGGCATTTAAGCTGATGTTCCGATGTTCTTTGTTTTTACTGAACAGATTCTGCACAATGTAGATGATGCTGAGCCGTCGATGATGGCTGCCTTTGGCAAAGAGTTGGGTGACCCGCGCATCCGTCTCCGCCATGAGATCATCCAGAACCACCAAGGTGTCGGGTTCCAAATCGGCCAGGTTGGGTAAGCCTTCCACGAACGTGATATGGGGCATTGCTGCATACGCTGCCTGCCATTCTACATAAGACCACACGACTCGGGCAATGGGTGGGGTGATCATGCTGTCGGCGTGTTGAAGGAGCTTCACGGAAGCGATGACGCAAGTGAAGGGATTCTGCCACCGAGGGTCCATGGTTCGAGATGTATCCGCTGTCGTGGTAACCCGCTCTTGTTAATTTGGTACGAGCGAACTGGAGTGGTGGTGGATACAACGCCGGTCGTCGTTGTCTGTTCACTGTGAGGGATGAAATCCGCTGGGTTTTCAGACGTAGTGAGTGTACTTGGTGTAGGTGTTGACTGTGTACTTAGTGTGGAGCTCGATGTGGCTTGTACACGTGGTGTGGTGGTGGTGATGACTGGGCTCGTTTCGATCATGGAGGTGACTGGTGCTATCTGTAGACTGGTTTGACTGGCGGCTGGAGTTCTATATTGATTAAGTGGCTACGTCGTAAAACACACCTCCATCCAACACACTCAGCAGTGTTAGCAATATCACGACAAAGCCCACTTGCGCTTTGCGCGTTTTGGGAGACGCTGTGTTCAGAGGCAGCTGCTGTTTGTCCATAGCACCGTGGTCGAACGTGGAATGAAGGATGACGGCAGTGGGGTCTGGCTTTTGTGTTTCACCTGTTTGGCAGCGACCCAGGAATTGAAGGAACTGGGCCAGCCTTGCCATTTGACGAAATGAAACAGTTTGCCACGTCGGCGTTCCGTTTTAAAAATCTGCTAGTAGTCTTGCTTTGTTTTTGCGACAGGCTGTAATTCCGTCTCATAAAACATTCCTAGCAACGGTTCCCCTTGAAGATCTTCCAGTTCATAGACTCGCTGCTGTCGGGGTAGGCGCCGGTTAATTAGGAAGTGCTCATCGCTCCAGTTGGGCAAGTAACTTTTCTTAAATTCACCTTTGACTTTACTGATCCGTACAGGGTCCCCGACCTTGTACACCTCCTTCGTCGTTCGCTGCGATTGCCTGGGGTACAAGACACGCCGGACTTGGGCTTCATTGCGTTGGGTCACGGTAATGGGGGCTGTCTCTATACTCCGGTGATAGGCTCGATTGTAACCACTCACAAGTTTCGGGAGACCATCGATGTACCGCCTTGTATTCTTATAGGTGAAATATCTATACATGCGGCCTTTGAATGTTCTGTTGAACCTTTCCACAACGGAAGCCTTGGTCTCGTTGTACGTATGGAAGAAAAACACCTTCCATGTTAGAACGGTCTGTTGAGGAATTCCGTGCCTTCGTCGGTTTGCAAATACATGGGTTTACGCCCGGTCTTGAAGATGTCCTTGAACGCCGCTATGAGATTCGCCCTCGTTTTCGTCCGGATGGGTACCACCCACGCATACTTCGACAGGATATCGATGCATGTCAAGATATACCGATTCCCATTGGTGTGTTTTGCAAAGGCGCTCATATCGACCAAATCCGCTTGCCATTGGGCATCTAGTCCTCCCATGATGACCCGGTTCCATAGAAAATGGCGACGGGCAGCTCGATGTAAGGTATAGGTGTCTTGTTTCCTTAACCAATCTCGGACTTGGGGACGTTGTATCCCCTGGGGTTTGGCCGCTCGATAGAGAGCCGACAATGCACTATAGGCCGCCGGACTGTCGGGACTGTAGTATAAGTTATCCATCACCTTCTCCCAGCTCTTCATGGTGACAAATGATGATAGACCCTGGCTCTATCGTTTATTTATAACGGATATATCTTGGGCCGGAGTTTCTTTCTGATTTTCTTCGTTGGCTTCTGCCAGCATATTGTCCATGGTAAATGACCAGTCCAACTCGTCTGATGACCGCTCTTCCGCCGTAAGCACTTGATCCACATCTGCCACGGCATCTTCCAACGCAGACCATAGATCAGGGTGAAGGGTAAAATGCACTGTACCCCCATCTAGCCGAGCCAATTGAGCAAAGAAAGGCCCGCGTCGCATGTACACATCGTGACACAAGTGGATGAGGTCGCCGTCCAGTTCACCAGACAACACCCGTTTGAATTCGGTCCAGCCCTCCCGGGACAAACGAATGTGAGCCGGGCACGGTTGTGTAGGGTCTGCATCACATATGTCTCCCACCTCCTCCATGATATCGACCTTATCCGCATAAACGTGCAAGAAGACCTCGGGGGTCAAGCTGAGATACGCCCGTATTATATGCTCCGTCATGGTCAGTACGTGAATGGTGCCAGATTTGACTGTCTCTCGTATTTATAGGGAGAAAAAGTTTATGACGTGAGATCAAAGGATCGGGTGGTCATGTCACTGGGCTGACTGAGTCTAGCCGGATAATCAATGGCATCGTCGTCTGCCTCCGCTTCATTGCTAGGTTTGGTAATTTGTTCATTGGGTTCTGCCGCCGCTTCACTCAGGGCACGAGCCCACTCCAACTGAACAGCTGACCGCTCGTCCGGTGTAAACAGCTGGTCCACAATAGGCAGCACTTTCTCGAAGGCTGTCCACAGATCGGGGTCTAGGGTGAAGCCTCGCGTAGGGTCTTGGTAACGGCCCAGGCGTGGGAAGAAGGGTCCACGGTGTACGTAGATGGCATTGTCTATGTGGATGAGGTTTCCGTCGAGCTCACCGCTCAACACCCGTTTAAATTTGGTCCAGCCGTCACGGTGTAGCGTAACCGTATTCGATACGGTCTCAGCGCGCGACCAGCAAACATATCCACGGTCTTCAACGATGGTGACTTTATCTTCATAGACGTGTAACCCCACCCGGGGTGTAAGGGGAAGGATGGCGCGTAGGACTGGTGACATAGTTGACCCAATGACGAACGGTGAATGACACACACTCTGACTGTCTCTCGTATTTATGGCCAGGTCCCTCGGTGACATGGTTGACCCAATGACGATCGGTGAATGACGCACACGCTGACTGACCCTCGTATTTATGGTGAGATCCCACTGTCAATGCCACAGCGTCAGGGTCAATAGGGCAAAGACCATTACTAGGCCAACGAGCCGTCGCTGGTTCCGGCGTGAGCGCTCGTGATCCATAATCCGGGCATCAAGGATGGCTGTCATAGTCCAGTAGTGGTGGGTGATAGCACACCTCTCCATCGAGTGCACTCTGTCGAGGACCGCTTCTGTGAACTCTTTCAGGATCTGGCGTCGCCCCTCGTTGTCGTCGCCATCTGCAAACATGGACCGAACCACTGATCAGTTAACCCGTGAGTGAATTAACCACGGTGGCATGCTGTAAAATGCGAGTCGCATAGGGAGGGGTGTCCGTCATGGCTCTGTAACCGTAGGAATGGGGGTGTGGGATCCAGAGGGACGTGTTTTATGGACCATGTCACACATGCGCGCCTATACGTAGCTCTACGGGTGTAGTCCGTGATACGTACTATTCTGCTTGATTAGTCCAAAAAGAGAGCAACAACAACAAAGATTATAGCGCCGGAGGCGCTCCTGGATCCCCTGGAAAATCTTCTCCACGTCTCATGGTATAGCTCCGGTGAGGCAGGCTCAGGCTGGTGAGGCTCAGGCAAGTAGCTCCTCTCGTCAGATAGGCGCAGGCTGGTCAGGCAGGCTCAGGCTGGTCAGGTCAAGCAGGCCATTGAATGCAGCAATGCCCTCAAAATTCCCACTTTTATACACCTACATAGAAGTGCCCGGATGCAGGCGCGGACGTCAAGTGCCCGGATGAAGACACGGACGTCAGCGAAAAACAAAAACACATACATCTCACTACATGCAGTCGCCTCCTCAAGAACCTCATACATACCCGGATGCAGGCGCGGACGTGAAGTGCCCGGATGAAAGACACGGACGTCAGCGAAATTCTGGGTCACACACTTGCGCAGAACCCACACCACCAAACCACAACCATGGCCCCATAGTGGTTTAGTACCCCAAACACACCCCTACGCATCCCCAAAATGCCTGCTTTCTATAATACGACCAGACTGCGCATGCGCAGACTATTAAACACGGATGAACCATGAGTCCAGTCGGATGCTGCTTCACGGGAGCTTCAAAATAAGACGTCATACGACTCCATCGGACCAATAGTGACCCATGTCGGCGCCAAAATGTCTATTTCCATATATTGGTATACTGCGCATGCGCAGAATGACGTCAGTTTTACGTCACATCCACCCAGTCGGATGCTCCACCCCGGTCGGCCCCAAAACGTCTATTTCCATACCCTTTTCCCACAATTCCCTGTCTGCGCATGCGCAGAATGTTGAACACGAACGACACACTAGTCCAGGCGGATGCTCCCTCACGAGAGCTTCAAAATAAGACCTCATACGACACCATAGGATCATTAGGGGCTCACCTAGACCCCAAAACGTCTATTTCCATACCCTTTTCCCACAATTCCCTGTCTGCGCATGCGCAGAATGTTGAAAACGAACGACACACTAGTCCAGGTGGATGCTCCTTCACGAATGCTTCACATTGATACCTCACTCGATCCAATCGGTCCACTAGCGGCCCACATAGACCCCAACACGTCTATTTCCACACCCTTTTCCCACAATTCCTTGTCTGCGCATGCGCAGAATGTTGACAACGGACGAAACACTAGCCCAGGTGGATTCTCCCTCACGACTGCTTCACATTGATACCTCACTCGACCCAATCAGCCCACTAGTAGCCCACCTAGACCCCAAAACGT